>PCFV01000019.1:0-118063 GCA_002812785.1 Phytophthora litchii | reverse complement strand
TATTGACCAATCATAATTGACCATAATGCACTATTCCATAAAACGACTACCGTCTTTGCCTCTTGGAAGTCACTCTTTTGCCTCCATATCACACAAGTGCTGGTCCCGACGAAAGCACTTCGGGAGGGTGGTCGCAAGCTGTTTGCATCCTTCCAGGCAATGACGGATCTAGTATAGGCCACAGCGGGCTTCGGCTTCCGGAATTTTTGCGTTAATAGACCGCTAACTGCTCATTGGTTGCACTACAAACAGAAAGTCTGGATATCTAGCAACCCACCATCATCTAGTCTTAGACCAAAGTACTTTTTAGTGGCGGCAAACGAGCGAGTCTTAAAATGAACTTAAAGTTGAGTAAAAATTACTCTGGAGCGAAGGGCGTATAGCCTGAACATGTCCGAATGCCAAATCTAGGGTTATAGTATTATTAAACAGGAGCCTTTCCCGTTAATATTTGCCTTAAATTGTACTTAAACCTACCGCATACACTTATCTTAAGTTTGCATACGAGCGCATGAGATCCACGGCGGAATCCCATTGGTCGCCTCGTGAAGATATTTTCATTTAACATTTTGTCCCGATCTGGACTAAGGACTGGTGTTCTACGGTACACCCCTGCCGACTCGATGCTGATGCCTAAGGAGTCGTGCCTCACGGTACAGATTCAGCTGAAGTGGAGTCTAAGGAACAAGGGTTCACGGTATGAACAAAATCGCCGAGTTCGTACGCAAGGAAACCGGCCATGCGCACTCAGCCGAAGGGACGTCAAGGATCAAGAGGCAAGATGCGACACGTGGGCAAGCTCAACGGTCGCTAGGCAAGCGTCAGAGGCGTCCAAGATCTCGGCTGAAGAGTCGCCGAGATCTGTAACGACTTCATTTCATTTGATATTTGTATAGGAACCAATTAGGAATTAGTAAAGGTGCATAACGTCCCTGGAACATAACAGAGCAGAAATTTCTAGGTCTCAACCAAGTGTAAACTCTTCCGGTAAAACCCTGCATGGGCCGGATTATGTCTGCCGTCAGAACCCGAGAGGTATAATTTGTAGGGTACTGACTGGTAGCGCCAAGAAAACAAGTCGTCCCGGGGATGGTGTCTCGCTACGCACGAAGAACAAATCCCTCCACGCTCAGCGGGTCTGTACGCCGTACAGTCCGGGTATCGTTACTCTTCTAGCCAAATAGCCTTTGCCTCGGCGTCCCGTAAAAGCGCTAACGCACCGTCGTCCATTTTTTGGTGGAGGGCACGGGATTTACCAACATCGGCTGGCTTGTTTGGTACTCGGCGGAGGCGAGCCACCAACTGTCCCGGAAGGGCCGAACCGCTAGGGGACAACCCAGCGCAGGCCAACAAACGCCGACTTGACTCGGCGATTGTTGTGGTTGCGTGTTGAGTCCACATCTGACGATTTTGTGTGTTCTGCTATACCACAGTAGGATGATTCCGTGAATTATAGCTAGGGCTAGTAGAAGCCGCAGCGATTCATACCTAGTTACAGGAGCGAAAACCTCTCGATAGTCAATACCATACAGCTGTGTATTTCCTTGTACGATCAATCGAGCTTTAAAGCGATCAACTGATCCATCCTCTTAATACTTTACATCAAAAATCCAGTGACACTCTAGTGCCTTCCGTCCTATAGGAAGAGGCACTAAGTCCCATGTGGCGTTCTTTAAAAGGGCATCATACTCTATCAGTACTGCATACTCCCACTGCTTAGTTTGCACTAGTTCGCGCCTTTTTATGGACTTAGGAATCCGCATTCTAACCTTATCCGTTGCTACCGCGTTAAGCCGGGTTATATAGTCTTTTAATCATAATTAGGTGTTCATTGTCGTTTTGAACTGCGTCTATCACTATCAACCTCATTACGTACTCCCACTACTCGGGATGTCGATGGTTGAGTGAAAGATTCTGAATTTTTCTCTTCAACTTCAAGGTCACCTCATGACCGCTTTCCGAGATTCCGTATGATACTTTGCTCTCTTTGGTCAACACTACTGTCCTCAATTGGAAATGACCTTCTAATCATAGCCGCTGTTCCCTCCGAGCTGAATTTTACACCTCGAGCTATGAGGTACTTGTTCCCTTTTACATCAAGTAAGCGATATACCTTATAGTTATAGGATAACCCTAAAAGTTTGCATTCAATCGCCCGATCACTAAGTTTAGGGTCTTTTCGCTTTGATTTCGGTATATGGGCAAAACAAGTTGTATCCCAAATCCTTAGAGCTAACCCACTAGGTTTCTTTCGGTATAGTAATTCATATGGGGTTTTCATTCTCAGTCTTGCCTTGGGTAGGCGATTAGTGACATCTGTCACGTAGAGCAGAGCATCAGGCCGCCGTTTGGCCGTCATATTAGCTCCTCTGAGCGCACAACGCACACCAGCCATTATAGTTTGATGCCCCCCTTCAGCACTACCATTTTCTTCCTGGGACTCTACATTCGAACTTTAAAATAATAGTCCGAGGTCTGAGCAGACCTTAGAGACCACCTTATTTATATATTCGGTACCTCAATCTGATCTAATCCGTCGGACTTTATATGACGGAAATTGTACTGAAAGCTGTTTTAACAGGGTCCTTATCTTCCCTGGAACCTCTTTTAAGGACTTCACGATGAGGTACCACATAGAAGCAGTTGCATCATCTACGACCGCTAGAGCATATCGGTACCCAAAAGAACCATATAGACCATTGACCCTCAACCTACCTGTCGAGTTAATGTGTAGAGTATGTAGTGGTTCAGTGGCTTTATTTCCAACCATATTTCTATAAGACATTCTGCGATCCTTCATATGAGCGCACGTTCTACAAAAGAATGATACTGTCTTGAGTTCAGAGTACGGGATATTAGGTAGTCCCTCTATTTTCTGATTGCCTATAGTCCTAATAAGGTGTTCATTGCCGACACGGCCAAGTCTTAAATGCCATTCTTTCAAAATGTCGACAAATTGGCTCACTTGTGCACTAAGAGCACTTATCTTACTTGGTTTTACACTTGGCAAGTAGTACACCTCACCTATTGCTAACGATAGTTTGAAGCCATTTCCAAAAAAGAACAGAAATTCACCTGTTTTTGACTGAAAGCGCCTGTATCCTTGTTTAGCGAAATAGTATGCACTCAGAAAGTTGCTACCGCATTCTCGGTCATACGAAACATCATTAAATGTTAAAGCACTCAAACTCTGTTTAGGGTTCAAAATATTCAGTTTATCGAGCCCTTTAGTGTGCTGTAGGAAACTGCTTCGTTACCGTACGTGAAGATGTGGCCTTGGCCAGACTGCAAGTTCCTCTTAAACCAGCTTCGGTCCTGTGTTATAGCTCGGTCTGCACATGTGTCCACCACCCACACATCATCAGCTAGCGTAACCCCTTTTGAGGCGCTTAAATAGGGAGCATGTTGTCTTCTTACCTCTGCTTCAATTTCTCCCATAATTTGCGGCAACTCAGTTGAAGTTTGCGCTGAGTTACCATTGTCCTCAAAGCCCTCATGATGAGCTGGATCCAGGCTCTCGATGTCGTCCATGGCTTCGTCTTCGACACACTGTTCTAAAGGGGTCTTTCCACTCCCATTAAGCCACTGTTTGCCCTCAGCTACTACCGCCTTGATGGTGTTCACCGCAGTACTGTTGGTGTTTTTAGCCCGATTTGCACCCGGATCAGTGTTGACATCAGTCCTAAACAAGGGTCCTCCCTCTTGGTTTGGGTTCCTGTCGGCGGCCTTTACAGGACAATCTGGTTTGAAGTGACCACCTTGAAAGCAGTAATAGCACGTTTGACCACCCTCGTTTTCATGATGTTTGCGCTTCGTTCTTTGCTTCACCTGCACATTATTGACCGAAATCACCTGGAACTTATCCATAATACCCACCTCCTTCTTGGACTTGTCGCCGAAAATTCTGCGCAAGGCACCTTCAACATGGTCCACAGTAAAGTCCTCTTTCTTCATGGAAATTGAGGACGCCCAAAATTCACTGGTCAATTGGGATAGGCCTTCAACACACAGCCATGGCTCGGTCACCATATCTTGCCCCAGTAGTTTTCGGGTCTTGCGGTTGATCTCATTTTTCGCCTACTTCAGTTGCGCTAAGAGAGTCCTTAAGTCACGCCACGGACTACGGGTCAACATAGTCCATGCCCTCGTTACCTCAATGAGGCCCGCAGCATCACATTGACCATAATCCTTCTCGAGCAACCGTATAACCTCACATGGGTTCATCGATGACACCACGTCCAAGAGCGTCGATAGGAAAAAGTTGGGGAGAACTTAATTCAACAGATTCTGAAGATCCCCCCCTTCCCCTTGTCCAGTGCATTACGCCCCACCTCATGACGAGCGCCTGTTGCTCACCAGTCTCGGTAGTCGGAGATACGGGGTTTTCTGGGTCACTCTTTTGAAAGTCAGCCATCAGGACCCTAGCCTCTGGTTGCCGTTTCTCCAGAAGCTTAGTCTGGTACTCATGGTCAAGCGGATTGACATGGGTGAGTAATTTGTCCTTCCACATGGTGTAGGACTTTACGTTGAATCTTTCTAGACCACATCCAGACTTAGCATCGGTGGCCATTATACTTGAAATGTTGCGTGCACTAGGTAGTTGTAGGTTGCTGGAGTTTTGCCGTCAGTTTCGGAAATAAGATCGCACTCACATGACCATCTCGTCCGTCTCATCCTTCGGCTTATGGAGCTGGCTTCTTTCCTACGGTTGGCCACCAGCAACTAACATTATTAGCCAATAATGTTAGCTCTCTTAACTTATTAACCTATCACTTTGTCACATACAAAGTTGTACTTAATTTGGCATAACAAGAAGCGCTGAAACGGCAAGCAGTCAATGTATTAAATGATTGGTTTTGAATCTTATTAATTTATTGATGCATTGTTTGATTTAGATTCTTTCGACTGCTGGCTTAACTGAAGATATGTGGAGATTACACCTGCAGTGGATGACTTCCTATCTTACGGGCAAGAGCAGTGGTAAATTAGCGCTGGAACGCATGGCCCAACTAATGGTTAAACGGTAACAAGAGAACGCATGGGTGGATAAGCGAGGTTGGAAGTTCTACGTAGAGTAACTTTTAAATTTTGAAATTCATGGTCCCTCTGTAAGCGAGGTTGGAAGTTCTACGTAGAGCAACTTTTAAATTTTGAAATTCATGGCCCCTCTATCCTTCGGCTTGACAATTTTGATTGTCATGTTTCAGAAGAAGGTCAGGGGCTTGTGGCTGTAGAAGCTAATGCCACAGTGGTCTCATTGCCACCGAACAGTACAGGGGCTTGCCAACCGTTGGATGTTGGTGTAATGGGACCACTTAAAGCAAAGCTTCATCATAGTGTTAAATGCACTGGCGGTAGTGCAAAGGAGAAACGTCTTCGTGCTATTAAGTCTACTGCTGCTGCATTGGAGGCAATTACAGATAGGACAGTAAGTCGTAGTTTCGCTAAAGCACTTCCTCAGTACCTTGAGATGACTGTCTAATACAAGCTCTTTTATGTGTTATCATATGATCTGTAAGATTCTTTTATACGCGTATCCTCGTATTTTATCCAACTAATTATGTTGCTTTTTCTGTGCCCGATTTTTTGCGGCCACTATGGCTGACTGATACTATGGGGTTGGCATTCAGCGATGCCGAATGTTTTGTCGTTATCTGTACTCCCAAAGTATGGAGAAACTATCTAAGTAATACAATTTCTTTACACAACAGTACTTCCGCCCAAGCACTTACGTTGAAACTGATACAACAACGCAAACGGTAACTGTTATTAATATGAAATGCGGGGCCCCTTTCGGAGAGAAAACCACAACTAAATATGGAATGGGCTGTTTACTCCGAGCAAGTAGATCACATCCGGTCCCAATGTGGCCTTGGATACTTACGAGAGCTCCTCGTCGGTCGGCTACCGCACGAGCCTTCGCACTACATCTGACCAGGTCTTCTAGTATGTTCTTCAGGCAGGCTTGTCCAGGGTCGCTTGTGGGTTTCTCGGTAAAAAAAACTCTGATTTTATGTTATCAGTCCTTTCTTGGTCTGGTTGTGAACGTACATACACACTTTAAACTTATTGCACTATACCTTCGTCTGTGTCACCGTTGGTGTTGTGGTTGCTTAATCTTGAGCTGTGCTGATCCTTGATTCTGTGTGGTCGTTGGTCCGTTTTCTGTCGGTTCTTCAACTGTTCTTCAATGCATTGTTGCGTGAAAGCAGATGTTCGAAAGTTCGGTCGGAAAGGTAATATTCTCATCTGGACTTGATACTTCCATACATCTTTGTTTAGACTTCACCTCTTTCTTGGACTATCAGGACATTAATCTTGGTGGGTGATGGCTTCTATCAGGGATTTATAGCATTCCATGTACTAGTACCAGTACTGTGCCATGACAAGACTAGACATGGCTTCTATCAGGGATTTATAGCATTTCATGTACTAGTACGAGTACTGTGCCATGACAAGACTAGATGCCTCGACCAGCCGTATTTGGTTGGGAGCACTTCTGCGCCTTTTGAGCGTAATCTGTCGTCGGGAACGAGATTTCATCCAGACTGCTTTGCCTTTTCGTTTGGGTATCTAGGGCCTCCACGGCCTACCCGTACTCCATCGCCTTCATTCGTTCGTGGGAATCTACGCGGCAAGTGAAAACGATATAGTGTCCTACACGGCAACTGTGCCGCGATTCGGGATTTGTGTGAGCTTTTGTGTGTAGTGATGGCTCACGTTCTTGGATTTGAGATAGAGAATAGAGAAGATGTTGATGAAAATTACCTGGAAGAGAATATCTGAACCCCCGGAATCCGCTCTGGTATCAGGTAGCCGCATTGGAAGATGCAACCGCGCCGAACGGCTGGATAACATAGATGATCCTGTACCAGTCACCGAGCCCAGCGATAGCGAGCCCGATGGTTTAAAATTGCCAGCGATGACCAAAAATGAGGATTCTCGGTCGATAAGTAACCGACAAGCAGTTAATTGTGATACGATGGCTGCCAACACGGTTCTAGGGCGCTGCCTGGAACTTATGAGGTGCAACCCTCAGAAGAAAAAGCTGTGTTTAGCTTTGGTGTGTCCGAGGTTGGGGCATGGCATCAACCGATAGCCCGCAAAGCAGCTGAACAGTCGGCTTGTCAAGGCAACCATGAATCAGGTGAACGCGGATTTCAATATTAGAGTGATTGCGGCTACAGGGAAGGCTTCCCGTAAATGTAACACGCATGTGACAACACCGAGGTCTGCAACCCGTTCTTCGCGGCGTATGAAGGAGATTAAAGCTTCTCCGCTCACGAAGCACTCATCGACGTTCTACCCAACGTTAATTGAATAAGGGTCAGTTCCTACCGAAGAGCAAGTCAAGTTACATTAGTGGTCAATTTTGGAAAGCTTTTGCTGAGGTTTGCGGTCTTCTTATTCGCACCTCCGATTGCTACTATGTTTGCACCGGATGCAGTTGAGGTTGATGCCGCGTGTTGTCTTTGGGGTCCCTTGCTGTCGACGGCGGTCGAGCACGTCTGCTTGTCGAAGTACCTCATCCCTAAACACCGATCAAAATATGCATCGCTCGGTCTGAGCGCAGCGGAAGGAGAAGCTGTCTACACCACATCATTGCTCCGCTGAGTACCTCCCACAACCTCTGGCTACTCTCTCATGTTCTGTCCTAATAGTAGCCTACGCACAACCCCCAAGCGAGGTAAGTCTGGCAACTGATGACAGTAGCGTGTCGGCTCCCAGCAACCGAGTTTTACGCTCTGTTGATCTTCCCTTGTTGATGGAACCATGACACTCGAAGGCCTCCACACTTTATCCATTTGTAAGATTGTTACGGTTGTCGACCCATTGCCAGCAATTTTATGCTATGATGGGGAGCCCCAAATACCTGTTGTTTTACCCGATATCTGTTGATCGCGAAGTTGATGGTGGTACCTATCTATTTGCTAGTGGAGATTCTATCCACTCTACCCTGGGTCCGAGTCACAGGCCGATATCGAACGCGTCATTACGAGACGATTTTTTGTGTCTGTTGCCAGCATCGCGTGGAGGTTACAGGGTGACATATTGTAGATGTATTTCACGGTGGTAAGCCCCATGGGTATACCAGATAGTGAAAAATCTCGTGAACAGGTCGAAGTAGCTTCAGGTGTGAGAGGTAAATTGCTAGTGGAAACTTTAAGTAGAACCAACAGTTATGGTTTGAATCGCGGCGCCTACAAAAAGGAAGGGAAAGGAACAAGGACACTGCCAGTTGATGCATGTTGAGGAGCGGTTGATAAGTGCTTTAAATTGGTGCTGAGACTGGATAATATCGCGGTACTGTTGCCTGGATATTCAAGGTCATTTTTCAACCGGCACAACCTGGTTAGTCAACACGAAGGGTTGATAGTGAAGAATCCAGGTGTGTGCAATAGGAATGAGTGAGAAAGACCAACCAACTCGCCGTGTTCAACCTCGGCGCCAATGTTATCACTATGTGTAGGTACGTACCAGGCAAAGTCAATGAATGCGAGAATGGTAAAGAACAAGTGTTTCGAGTACTTTCCCAAACTCAGGATCCACCAAATAAAATTTTCAGTCAAAGAATTGACTTTGTATACAAGTGTTCAATGCACATGGCTTATACCAAACAAACACTTTACCTTATTGTTCTTTCTTGTCCTTCACTTCAGTCTTTTTCTTATGTCCGTGGCGCGCAGATCCCTTAATACGAAGTTGGCTCCAGTCCGGTGCTGTTTCTCCATGGTAGCCGTAGTCGAAGAACAGCTCTTCGCCCTTCTTTATATCTTGTTGGGCCCAAATGGAAATTCGGTGCTCACCGCCAACAGTCAGAACCTTACCCTTGCACTTTTTGTTCGTAGCCGAGTGATTAGCAAATTTGCTTTTGTTGCCCTTTCGGATCGCGTCAACGACCGAATCGTCATCAACGTCGAACAAAAAGCTAATAGTCATCTTGTCGTAGATGCTACCACGCCTTTCGGCTTCATCCTGGGAAAGGAGGGCTCCATGGTATTCATAGATAAACTCGCCACGCTTGATCGGCTCCAATGCAAATGCCCCCCAGCCGTGGGTGGTAGAGTAGGCGACTCCAATTTTCTTGTGTAGGCCACGCAAGATATTCACGTTACAACAAATACCTAAGTCGAGAGCGGGCATATTCCTGCGTTTCTCATCAAAAACCAGCGCGGGGACTTCACTAGCACCGCAAGTGACGCACAAATCAGGGTTACATTCGCGTGCAGCGATAAAACATGGGCATGCCTTGGTTCTGCAATTTCCGAGACTGCATCTGCAACCTGGAAACCTGTAACAAAAATTATTTTGAGTTAGAGCAATATCATCAGCATTTGCAAAACAACCGAATCAACGTACCGGTTGGGGCAGTCACGTGAGCAAGAACACGCCTTATCGCACGTATGGTCGCGGGCCATGCAGGAGCAGTCGGTCGAATTGCATGCCCCCTCGTGATTGCACGGTTCATACTCGTGATTAGCTCCCTTATCCTTCAATCGATTGTTTCGGGTTCTGTTGAGCAAAATACGATTGTTGCTGTTCCGTGAGTTTCTGCCTCGCTTCCTGCCATTGTGGTTTGAACGAACATCTGGTGAAAGCAGCATGTCGTCCATTGAACTTGTTCGAACGGGTTTACTCTGCCGTTCAGCTTCCAAAAACGCCCCGACTTCCTTACACGTTATCGATTTGACCATCGAAGAAAGAATGCACGGATTATCACCAATGATGGCCCGAAGCTTCCGAAGTAAGACCAACTCGGTGTCACTTAGTTCCTTTGACTCACTCGTCAACACGTCAGAGGGGTCATCGGTGCCTACCTCTTTCCAGCATGCATTTGTGCAATTCTCGTCAGCTTGAAGTGACTTCTTGACAATGGCAGTCATCTGAGCATAGTGAGAATCGTCTAGGTACTCCGACTCGTCCGCAACCTGGGGGTATATTTGAACTCGCTGGGGGCGATGTTTCCTTTTTGAAGGCTGAATAGCTTGTTTCTTTAGACTTCGGCTTGCTAAAGTGTTGTTTCTCGTAGCAGTGCGTGCAGACCGACGAGTTTCATGCAGTTCACTGGCAGATGTCCCTTCTTCATCAGTGGCAGTCTCGAAGGTTGTCTCGTTCATCGCGTTCTCCATACCAACATTATCCTCCGTACGTATATCTTCGACGTCCTTACAAATAACTTCGTGTGTAGGCTTGTCTTCAGCAAAGCAGTTGCCACTATCCGGTGCGTCTACGCTAGGTGGGGGGCTAACAGTGGAAGCGCAGCTTTCTGAGGACCGAGTTGACGTTTCCCCGTTTTCCTCCTGCTCCCTTCTTATTGTAGCTGCAAGTGCAACCCGGGATAGATGAAGCGGTGGATGAATCGGGTCAACTCGATGTGAGGGAAGTGGATGTTCAATGCCGTGCTCCAGACAATGATAATCGTAACACATTCGACAGAACATGTCGCGATATGTAACTTGCAATTCCGTATAATCGTCAGTCGATCGCAGCCCCAATCCATAACCACGGTTGCCATGATACCTTGCGAGGTTTGAGTCGAAATACGTTAGTGGTGGGATAAACCTTTCCTCCAAGGTCTTTTCGGAATCCTTGTTATTTCTTAGTGAAGGCTCCAAAGCCGCCACCTTCGCCAAGGGAAACTCTGCTGGCTTACTCAAGATCAAATCCTTTGCTTCCTTGATGCGGCGTGCAGCGAGTCTAGTCGAATCATCCAACTTTTTAATCTCTGCGTAATCCGAGTAAGCCTGGGCAAAACCAGGAACTTTTTTCAGCGCAATAAATACGTTGTCGGTGATACCGCATTCACGAACAATTAGACGCAACAAAAACTCATTCACCTCGCCATCCAGACCACTCGACAGACTCGAATCTTTGGGTTCGACTGCATCATACCAAGCTTCATCAATATCCGCACCATCATCATCTTCTCCGAAATAGGGTTTGTAACGCAGAATAGGATCGTCCTCCACACGAACATTAGCTGTCACGCCGATGTAAGCAGTGCATCTGCTCAGTGGCCGAAGGCTCGGAAGCTGATTAACATCTTGGGGGAATAATTTCTCTTCGATATCTATCGTTTCACCCCATATGTTGGTATATCCCAACGACAGCGCTTGTGTTAGTTTTTCCTGCTTCATTTGGATCAGTAGTGATTTGTCCAAGATAGTCACATCGCCCAAACGTTTGCTTTCCACTACAATTATCGAAAAATGCATGATTAGTTAGGTAAATTTTACACAAAACGCATGCAAGGGAAGCAATAACTTACGCTGGGAATAGTGGCGCTGTTTCAGAAGCGTCTGATGCGCAGCGAGATATGCTCTAACCTTTAATCGCGCTTCGCCGAGGATCGCCGTGGTTTTACGTTCATGGCACGCTCGAAGCCTGGGAAGTTCACGCTGGATGAGTTCGTTTACGCGGTTGTCCATGTCGTCTTGAGTAGTGGCTTGCTCAGGCTCGCCAGACACCAGCGTAGAAGAAATGAACTGGGTCGACTTCCCGAACTGTGGTAATATTTTACACTTGCTTCTCAAATCACCGTCTACATCTGCGCAAATAAGAACGAATCGTGCAGAATACATTAGCAACAGTAATTCAGAGGTGTGAGCACTGTGCAACTAATCCATCTGGCACATACCGTAGGTCAATAACGGTCGGTCGAATTCTGAGAAAAAGGGAAGCGTAATGGTTGAACCAAGCGGCAGCAGATTAATTGGGGCCGTATCCAAGCATACATTTCGCCACGCTGTAGTGTGCATCACAGTATCTCGTGCATTTCTTGGGTGCGTCAGTTTGTCCGAGAAAACACCATTTTGGGCAGGAGGGGAAGCATGCATGTCTGACTTTGCTGACGGAGGTCGTGATTTATTCTTCCCCTTCATGCCCTTAGACTTGGATGCCTTCTTTGCTCCACTGGTCTTGTGTGCCTTTCCACTTTTGTCTTTATGATCACTGGTACGAACTGAATCATGTTGTACAGGGGGAGTTTTGCGCTTGCTCGGCATATACTCTTCGTCGCTGATTCTCTCCTCATTAGATTCCGAAAAGGACTCTTCCAATAATGGTTCGGGCTGGTAAGGCGCTTTGCGTTTGTACTCTCCAGTGGCGTCTTCGTTGTCACTCGGTTCCGATTCAGACCATTCAGTTCCGTCGATGACACTATTGTAGTTCTGGGATCCAGCGAAAGTAAACGATGGTTTTGATTTCGACATTTTTGGTGCCGAAGACTTTAGTGCTGAGAGTTTGGGGGTCGCTTTTTTTTTCTTCTTGGGGGGCGCCAATTGGTTAGTCCTTTTAGAATTCTCATTGCGCAGGCGCGCGAACTCACGTTCTTGAGCTACCACATCCTTGAGAGACATCAGCTTTGCTCGGGGGCTCAATACAGACGCGCGATTCTCCTCCAAGGATGACGAAGACGATGAAGATTCCTCACTTGAACCGGGGTAGTCAAAATCGAATGGTGAGGGCGACGTCGTCTTCTTCAAAACCGAGTTTTTCGGTCGAGGTGAGCTATGTGTCGTGTCACTCGCCTTGCGTTTCGTACCCGTCGTGGTTGTTCGACCCGCGGTATTGTGAGGTGCCGGCTTCCGATGCGCTATCGCCTGCAGTCTCTCGAATTCGCACTGTTGTGCCTGCAACTCGCTGAACGACATGGAGTCCGAGTACATCCTTCCGTCACTGCCTGCAAATTTCAGCTGCGTTGTCTCCTTTATCGTTTCATCATCAGAGGATGTCACAGCTTTAGATAGACCGGTAGAACTCTTCTCCTTCTTAGGCGCCGCCTCCTTTTCCCCTTGAGGCGATGATTGCCCACTGGAATCTCTTTCACTAGCAGGAGGTATCTTCTCCTCTGGCCCACTGTTGTTGCTGTAGTTCATGTCCTTATGAGCTGTTGGGCCAGGAGTATCCAAGCGAGCTTTCTTGGGTAGACTGGGGCGGCCACTGTCCGACTCATCAGACGAGCTGACGAGCAGTGGGGCACTCTGTCGACCACTAGCGGGCATCAGCTCGTCGTCGCTGGAGTCGTCCACGACGATCACGGAGCTTGGCGGACTTGGCATCACCTGTAGATATTAGTACATTACGTTAGAACCAGGGCGTGTTTAGAGATAAAAACTGTATGAGGAGAGGCGCAAGACGCAGCCAAACATATAGCGATAATGGTGCTGCTGGACTGTGAGCTATGGTGATGACACGCATGGATAAAGACTTTACCTTCCGTCTCTCTTCCGAGGGCCGTTCGTTGGTTTCGCGAGTGAGATAAAATGAGGCGTTTTTATTTGAGTCATTCTAGCGTAAAATTTGTCAAAGCACAACTTCTACGCCCCAGATGCATCTAAGAATCGATCCAAAGGAGTGCTAGTATATACAATTCTACGGACGGCTTAGCACTGCGAGTAATGGCACGGATCCCGTGAGCAAATAATGTTCTCTTTCAGGTTCTCTGCATCGTAGCTCTTTGACAGAACTAAGGGTGAAGCGTAGCGTAGTACAAACACAAACTTCGTATTCCTACTTATCTGCTCAGCTCGCTACTTCCTGTCCTCTTTGCCACTAGATGTCTGGTTTAGACTTCTCATACCACAACTCACTAAAGGGAGCCCAGGTCACCAACACTCAGTGGTGCTGTCGTCTGTTCCCATACTCGGTCCCTGATCATGGAAGCTATGGACATGTGAAAAAAAGCCCATTTTATTTGAGGATTCCACCTCAAACACTCGAGATGGATACGCTCTACCGATACTTTCAACTTCATACATTCTTTGAGATAAAGCGCCACGTCAAAGCGAGAACAATCTGATGAACTGGGTAAGCTCTTCGCTGGAGCTTGCGGGCTCGCTACTCGAGTCTGTGGACCAGCAGGCTGCGCTCACGCTCGCTGGTACGTCTGCACCAGCTTCTCCGTCACATATCTGCTCTAATCTCTCTCTATTATGACGATAAACAGGAACAGAGGAGGAAGAAGATGCAGAGCTGTTGACAATTGTGCGAATGAGTCAAACGCCAGAAGGAAACGCGTCCAGTGCAGCAGAGAATGAGGAGCCCGAAAGCCCTGTTACAGAAGAAGCTCCAGTATCGACGGTAGGCTGCTGCAGATCGTGTAAAATTCGGTAGAGTAGTGTCTAACGGTGTGATCTTTGTGCAGGATGGCGCGTCGAGTACTAGCTCCAGTCACACAAGGAGTAGTGTTGTAAGTCATACCAAGAGCACACCGCCTCACTCAAACTCAAGTAGCAAGTTAGCAGGCTTTGTGAGTGCAATCTCCACGCAGCTGGAGAATGTTTCGTCGGGTAGAGGTGGAGACCCTCCGCTGAGTAATGGTGGGATGCAATCAACCACTGCGGAGGATGACAGTGCTCGACTACAAAAGGAGCTAGCCCGTGTGAAGAATGAGCTGCGACTTAAGGAAAAACAGCTGAGTAGCACACAGAAGAGCATGCAGATCTGTGAGGAAGAACTGGTCGCGCTGGAGCAGGAGTGTAAAGAGAAGATTGCACAAGTGCAGCATGAGGTTCGTTTGCTGCAAGTAGTTTAGCGCGTTGGTTGCTTTTGTCTATGCTAACGGTTGCAAACAATTGTATCCTTTGACTTGAGTAGATGTCGATTATTCAGAAGGATAAGAACTCGGACGAGCAGAATTTTATCCAAGCGCTTGAGATGAAGGACAACCAAGTACGCGCAATGAAGGCTGATATGGATACCCTTATCGAAGCCAAAACACAGTATGCAGATGAGATCGCTTCACTGAAGGCACAACTGGTAAAGGCGGTTGAGTCGAAAGACACGCTGCGGTCATCCGCGGCATCAGCAAACAACGAATCTGAGCAACTGATTGAATCGCTCCGGTCGGAACTACAAGATACCTTGACGACAATGAACAATCTGAAACGCGAATACGCCGAGTCAAAGAATACCATGTTTTCTCGTCAATCGCAGCTGGAGAGCACCAACACAGAGCTAGTAAACAATGTGGCCAACCTGGAGCGCGAACTCGCAAAGACGAAGGAGGCTGCATCTGTTGCCTCTCAAGTCATCTCTACTGGTGAAGCAAGCGCGAACTCCAACTCTGGAGCTCCTCATTTTGGTGCGAACTCCAATTTTGCGTCGATGAATGAAGACTACAGGCGGGTGCAACAAACGTTGGTACTAACGAAGAAATCCCTCCACGACGAGTCAAGAAAAAACGAAGTTCAAAAACAGGAAATCATCGCTCTGACGGAAGAGGTCCGTCGACTGAAGCAAGCACTGGAGGCTACACAGGAGAAGTCGTCAAGGCAGCTAGAGGCAACATCTCAGGAGAACGAGAAACTGAAGGAGCAGGTGAATCAGCTGACTTCTCACAGCAGTGTTACCGCGGCAGCCAACGGCGAGTTGCGCATTCAGCGTCTAACTAATCGACTGATCGAGAAGCAAGAAACAATTGACTCCTTGCGTAGCCGCGTGACAACAATGGATGTACGACTACAAGATGTGCAGTTGCGAGCTCAGCGGGCGGAAGAGAAACTTGGTCGGATGGAGCAGAACGGTGGTATTGACGATATGGAAATGGCAATTCCTATCGGAAAACCTGGTAGAGGTGGAATACGCTCGCGGTCGAACCGTATGGTCAGCGCGATCTCCCGTGTGGCTCCAATGGTTGAGCGCAGCCACCGCGTACTGACGGCGCTGGACGTGCTGGATCGTTGGTTATTGTTCCTTGGACGAGTGTTTCTGCAGGCCCCGTTCGCTCGCCTTGGAATGCTGTGCTACGTCGTGCTGATACACTTCTGGGTGTTCATGATCCTGAGCTTCCACACAAGTCACTTGACCGAGGAGATGCAGCTCTCCACAGCCGCCGAGAACGCCGTTATCGAGCCAGGAGAAGACATGATCCCTGGAGGTCACTAAAGAGAAGTTTCTCGTCGAAGAAGCGAGGATCTTGCATAAATATTTACCAAATAGTTGGTGTTGGTCTGCTGAATTTGACAACTGCAGTTGAAGCACTACTGTAATGCCGCCTGTATCACCACTTTATGTCCCGATCAGAGGCACAATCCTGTCACCAATTGTGGTAATCCGGTCCCTGATATAAATTTCACTATATCTCAGCACCTAGCCTCACTCCGTCTATTGATAGGAAATGTGGCAGCAGCCAATCCAGTCAGCGTCAATTGCCATTCCGACACTCCACATGAGCCCAACGCCAGACGCGCCCGCGTCCACCGCCAGCGAGGGCGCCGCCAGCGCCAGCTCCATCTACTTGGCTCCGAAGACCACAGACGCAGAGATCACGTGGCTGCGTCGCTGTCTCCCCATCTTCGTGCAGCCAGACGTGGACATCAAGAACCGCAACGACCTGGTCAAGATCTTCTACCGCTTCGAGCGCGATGACCAGTCCGGCCACCTCGTGTGCAAGCTCTGCATTGTTTTCGCCGGAGAATCCAGCTACAACCGCGTGCAGGAGGAGATCGAGAACTCATTGGCCACGCTGTGCTACCGCACGTTTAACCGGCGGACGTACAAGCGTACAGCTGACATCAATTACATGGAGTTCCGGTACGGATGGGTAGCTGTGCTGTTTAAAGCAGTTTCTTGTTATGTTATACTGAAGGTATCTTCTCTCTGTTGTGTTGTGATGAGCAGCAATGTCGACTTGGACCTGAATGCTGCTATGCCCTGGGCCACAATCTACTCACAGGACCACGGAGGCAAGCAGCAGTGGGCACAGGGTGAGAAAAAGAACCTCGGCAACTGGTTCTCACTCATGCACCACTATAACGCGGAGATCGCGTACTCGGACTGGAAGCTGCATCCTCAGACGCAACGTCCGTACATCTACCTCAACACGTGCAACCACATGATCGGTGAGAAGGACAACAACCCCAAGCTCAGCAAGTTTAACTGGATCGACTACCCGTTCCAGCAGGGTGACGGCGATGATGCATTCCGCTACGTCGTGGACCACGTACCGACCAAATGCAATCTCTACTCGTACTTCTGCTTCTGGCGCGCACGCAACGGCGGTGGTTGGTGCGACCGACACCCGGGAGGCAAAACAGTCTCGCGAGATGGCAAATCCATCTACGTCAAGTATCCATCCACCACTACAGGTGTGTAGCAACATGCAGTAATGTCTGTATATTGGTATGCGGCATCATACGAGGACACTACTGTAGCAACGAAACCAGAAAAATCTTAGATGTATTTCACCGATGTCAAGGTCCGTCATGGTAGACATGCAAGCATAACAACAGCACTATCCTGCTGCGGGCGTTGGAGGAGTAGCTCCATCTTGTGGCTGCTCCACCTTATCCTCAAGCTTTGCAGATAAGTTATGAGCCATTTGCCGTGCCACATGCTCATTTTCCAACGCAGACGAAGTTGACGAGGATGTGGGTGAAGTCACGGCACTCGAATCGAAGGTTGTTGGTCCTGAAAACTTGGTCGCATCCAGCTCGCGCACCTTCATCCACGTCGTCCACATCTCCTCGACCGAGATAGGAGCCTGTTCTAGTAGCCAACCCATTTGACGTCGTGTGGCATCCAACACAGGCTGGAAACCCATCTGTGTCGCTCCAGAGTGCACCCAATGCAGGTCTAGAAGCATGAAAGCCATGGCGTGTAACTTGAAAAATGCCTTCGGGTCGTCAAATACACGCCAGAATGGCGTGCGGCTTACACGCTCAGCAACGCGCAACTTCATCACAACGGCCGGAGAAGTGTCGCCGTTGGTCTCCACAGAGTGCAGAACTAGTTTGGTGCACACATCAGGCGCCTCATCTAGCATTAGCAAGTGCATCATCATGCGCATGACATTAATGCTAGCAACGGGGAATGGATAGCGATTGCCGCCCGCTATCGCATTGCGCTCCATCATCGCACGTGCCTTCTCAGGATACTCCTCCACAAAGAAAACGATGCACTCGAGCGCAAGAACGCCGCCACCACGGAAACCACCCAGTGGGTTATCTGTGTGGAATCCACTGCATTTCCAGCGTGGTGACGCTAGCATTGCACTCACATCCACACCACCAACTTCATTCTCACCGTTGCTAGAGGCCGACAACATCGAGTCACTTTCCTCAACCATCGAATCTTCCGGTCCTAGCAGTGCATCCCAGAGTCGCTTTAACAGCGCTACATGGCCCTCATTTGTCATATCCAAAGGCTCCTCCATGCCAAAGCGAAGGGTCTCCAAGCGCCGCACCTTGTCACGCAACTTGGAACGACGTGAACAGAGCTCATCTCGGAAATCACGAAGAACAGCCTCTTGTTCCCTAAACAGCAGCGCCATTATTTGAACGGCCTCTTCGGCATCGCGCGTTTTGTGACGTACTTCTCGAGCATCAGTTGGAAGGCCTAAGCTGCTGCTTGGGAATGTCGACAAATAATCCTCTTCATCCGGCATCAAGCGAGAACGCACAGAGGTTCGATGTTGATATCCAACGGGATATTTGCGGTAGCTCGAGTCTTCAAACTCGTGGAAACGCTCACCGTGTCTTCCTCGTAGAAGAAGAGGAGCCAAACAATTAGCTATCGCGTACACTGTAAGTCCATTCTTCTCAGCATGACGCGGCTGCAGTGCCACTGACACCCAGTGGCACAAGCGTTCTAAAAGTGGCTTGCAATACCATGGTAAATCATTCACAAGGACTGCAAGAAGTGCTTTGCACTCATCGTCCGTCATTCCGCTCCCTGGACGACCAGCACACACCAGAAATCTGTCTAACCGTTCTTCCGTTAGGAGTGGGTCAGGCAACTCCCAAAGATACTGTAGCAGAATTGCCACAACTTCATGAGGATCCACCGCCATCTTCCGGTGAAAACCTCCAAGTTCCTCAATGGTGTCGCGCAATTCCATGACGTGGTCGGCTTGCAAGTGCGCCTGGAAAAGACCTGGTGAGTCCACGTGCTCATACAGGTAGCAAAAGCAGGCTTCCGCGACATCAGGAAGACCAAGCGCAGTCTCAAAGCGCGCCATACCGCTTAGGAAGGGGTTACACAGCACATCCAGCAAGTCGCTGCCAAACACGTCATACTCAGGATATCCCAATTCCAAGAAACGGAGCACTGCAGTAGCTGCGTCTTCCATTTTCTGTGATTGGGCGGCTTGCCTCAGTGTCTCGGACAACGGGTTGCCACCTTTACGGGTATTGAATGCCAACCGTAGTTCATGATGCGATACGAGCTTCTCAGCCAGCATTTCGGTTTCGTCATCAGCCTGACAAAGACGCACGCGTCCACTCACCATATCCTCTGGATCAATGAGCTTGGGTGCCTGCTTCTTAATCTTGCGCGCCTTCGGTCGAGGCAAAGGTCGAGAAAACGGCAGCGTCTCCGGAGCAAGATCCAACCGAGGATCATCAATCAAGAACGCAAACGGGAGGTTGTCCAGTCCCGAAAGAAGATTAAGGAACATCTTGACCTCGTCACGCTGGCGAAAGAGGGCGAACTCAGTGTAGTACGATGCCAACAAGTCCAGATTGGTCTCTGACAACACCATACTGAGGCTGGACTGCAGCACGTGCGTATTAAGCGCTTGGCGGATGAATGCTCGTGCTTTTCCTTCATCCGTGTGCACGTTCGTAAGCCCAGTAGCTGAACGTACAGCACCCACCAGTCCGCGAACGTGTCGGGGGAGTTCCGCTTCAACACTAGAGGTCACGACCTCACACACCTTATTGCTTGACGATGCCGCACCTTTTGGAGCAGCAGCGGCACGGTGCATGGCTTCCACCATTTGTTTCTGACGGATCGCTTCCATCCTCGTGCACGTCCACTTGACGACGCCGAAGAATTTGACAGTAGCTCCAGTACCTGAATCGTCTGCTTCAAGCAGACGAAGTCCATGGGAGATGCAGCGATCCAGTTGCGTGCACAGCAAGTTGACTACCGCCTGCTCGTCGTTCAGCAGCAGCTCGCGAGCGTCGTCCGTGCTCTCCATCATCGCTGCCTTGGGGCTGTCGTTGTCACTGGGTGGTGCAGTGTCCACACTGTCGTCCATCGAGCTACTGCGTCGACTGTTGGTGCTGGTGCCCTTCTTGACGTCCATGAAGAGCTGCAGTCCACGCACGGCGCTCTCGAGATCTTCGAGGATGATGCCGCGTTGACTCTTGGCCTGGAGTTGTCGCTTGGCGCGGTTCCGCCGACGCAATTGCTGCTCTTCCTCCGTCTCCTCCTCCGGCTCGCCCAGCACCAGATTCCCTAGTCGTGCGAAGAACTCCATCGATGCTTGACGCCTTTCACGTCCAAATCCCAAGTGACTGGATACGGCATTCCAGCTTTTGGATCGCGCGACGCTTCGAGGAAACGACGCGATCCAAAGCCTCATGAGGTCGATCACGTACGAGTGACCACGAAATTGTAGCAACCAAGGGCAACGAGAGTTTGTTGAGAATGCTCCGCGTCAATGCTCGCGTCTAGTTGCATCTACTATTAGTCGAACTGCTGGCGTAGCGCCATCTCTGTCTCGGACTTCCAGCCGCGGAAATCGGAGCCGATACCTGCTTGTCCCTTCACTCGCTGGCTCTTGACACGTTCCTTAGCGTCCTTCTTCTCGCGCTTGGCCTCTCGAGTCGTCACTGGTGGCGCAGACCTCTTTCGGTCGTTTCTGTGCGTCTCCACAGTCGAGACGACTTGTTGCTGCTCTTCCTTCTTCTTCTCTTGCTTCTGACGCTGAGCCTCCTGCTCTTCCAACAAATCGAAAGACTTGACAGAGCTCTGCATCTTGATGCTGGACTTGGGTGGTAGGAACGAAGCTGTGGATGCCGAGACACTGGACAAGACACTGTCTGCTGACGGTAGGAGTTGCGTAGGTGTCTTCTCCACCTTTTCCACCTCTTGCTCAATCATATTACTCGTTATAGTCTCCTCTTCATCGCTCTCACTCTCACTGCTCGCATAGTCGTCGCCAAGTAGGAACGACATCTTGTCCTTTGCCATAGTGTAGCCATTTCAGTGTAATACTGTAAATTGTCAAATTAGTGCAAACACCGTTCAACCCAAGCAGAAATCATCATGGACACTAAGACGAAGACGTGGCTCAAGAGCGAGTTGGTGAGCGCCTTGGGCTTCGCGGAGGTGGACGAGATCGTATCCTACATCACGAGCACTTTACACTTGAAACAGGAGGCGTCCAGCTACCTCATTGAGCTGTTGGGTATCCCCGCTGCTCGGGCAGAGCACATCAGTACGCGACTTTTCTCGCCTGAGCCATCACCCGTCAATGCAGGACAAACGGGAGCTAAAGGACGAACGATAAAGCAAGAGGGACTCGTCCCGCGACCTACAGCGGTGAATTCGCGTCTTAAACCCAGCAAGAAGAACAAGAAGAGCGCTTCTGCGCTGCTTAATAATGCTCTGGTCATCAACTGCCTGCGATGCGGCCGCATCGAGTACAATGGAGCGCGTCGCTGTGCCTTTTGCGATACGGAGCTACACTACGAGGCAGATGCAGCCACTGCGGACCAAGCTGCGCAGCAGCACATGGAGGAGCTGGTGCGGCTTGACGAGACGGGGGCAGAGCGCACTCGAGTGCTAGATGCTGAGCAATATTTCTACGATGAGGAGCAGGTCGAGAAGCGCGAGAACGACGACAACAGCAGCAGCGCAAGACATCGTATCACGATGGCGCTAGACCTGGACAACCGACAGTTCGTGGACGTCAAGATCACGCGCAACGAGCAGCTCGCCAAGGCCGCCCGCGAGCTCGTGGACGGCATTCAGCGCAAGATGAGCAAGGTCAAGCGTGGCAAAGGCAGCTTCCATCGGCAGACGGAGGAAGCTCCGCGGCCTCCCGACGGGATCCGCGAGGCTCTCGTGGTAGTGGACGACTCGTACAATTTAGTTTTCGTGTAGCAAGCGACCACTAATCCCCACGAATGCTTCCAACAACCAAACAGCACGCTGACTTGACAGCGCGGCAGAAATTTACGCTTGTGCTGGACCGTCTGAAAGTTGCTCCATGCTGGACGGTCCGATGGTCTAGGCTGGACCATCGAGCAGTCTGCGTCGTGGTGCACACGTACTTGGAACTGTACATGCGCACATGTCGCACGACACGACTGGTTTTGCATACGAGCGGACGCCAACGCACGGAGCTGTAACGCGCCATTTGCAGATTTGCCTGCTACCGTGCGCTCCGCTCTCCAGGCTCGAGCGGCCGCGGTCGACGATCTCAGCCGCCTGTGTATCCTGTCATGTCGACGACCGTCAGCGCCAAGGGACTGAACGCGCTGCAGCGCGTGGCTGCCTCGAGCCAGGAGTCGGCGCCGGCCAACCCGATGTGGGACTTCTACGCCTGCGGACTCGTGGACGAGAACGAAGACGGCTCCGAGGGTGAAGACACGGAGGACGAGATGGAAACCCAGGACTGGATTCTGTTCCAGCGCCAACGCGCACAGGCGCGTCTTGCTAATGCGTGCCAGCGCGAAGCCCGCGTCATGCGCGCTGCCAAACACTGATTGACATATCTCCCGAGTCTTTGAGTCAAGACACCTCCGGCCTGGCGCAAAGCAACACCGCGACCACATGCGACCGGGCAAAGCAACACACCAAGACGACCGAGTTCCCAGCGTAAATGTTTCATGAGCTGTAGAGTACGAATAAATAGATCAATGGGAATCTCGCGCTGGTCTGTGGCCATGCGTCGCGCCGATGGCATGCATCGCATGCTCTGTTGTCATTCGCTGCGCTTGGTCTATTATCCTCATAGTTGTTCCTGGGTCGTCATCAGGGGCTAGTTCGTTAATTTCTACCTGAGTTCAGCTAGACGAACTGACACACGCACACAGCAAAGAGAAACTCTTTTCGTTTCTCGCCATTGTTGCTAGATCGACGAACGGGTGCACAAGTATCTAGCATCGCCTCGATAGCTGCACTCGAAGTTCGACAACCCCGCGAGGTGTGCACCAAAGCCTTCAGTCTCCGCCAAAGAATTTTTGCGGAAACGACAAGCTGCTGTCTCAGTGACTTGAGACAGCATGTCTGTTACTGTAGTACTCCATGCGTGGTTGTATTCCCTTCCACACGATGCTGCTTTGTATGCGGAGCGCTTCAATTTGTTACAGTAGATCCGACCGAGTCAAACAGCTTGACTACCGGCAGTCGACGAACGCGCTGGGTGGATCTGATGGCTACATTACTTAATGTAAAAGAACAGTTCGTGACCAGAAATATGCGCTTCAGCGAGTCATCTGATTGGCCAGTGGAGCGTCAGATTCCGCCATTTCTGAAGCACGTTTTGATTGGCCGACGAGCGATCCCTGACACAGACCTGAATCAGACTACGCACTTCCCTTCCGCTCGCATGGCTCCCACCGCCTTGTCGCGCGTTCACTCGAGCGCCGCTGGATATGGGGCTGTGGACTCGCCGCCCACGTCTCCGCTTCTGTCATCTGCTGCGCGGCGCCGACACTCGTCCGAGTATCTCTTCAAGTTCCTGGTGCTGGCTCAAGTGTTCATGTATCTCGAAGCTGGCGCCGTGCCGTCGCTGCTGCAGCAGTTCACGCTCACGTTCCGCCTGAGTCCGCAAGAGCAAGGCCTACTGGGTGCCATCGTGTACATCTCCATCTCGCTGGCATCGCCCTGGTGTAGTACACTCTTCCGTCGCTTCGACCCGCGTCAGCTGCTTGGCGTCTCGCTCGTGATCAACAACCTGGCGGTTCTCGGTCTTGCATGCGCCCCCACTGCAGCTTGGTACTCCAAGTCGCTGCTTATTTCATTGCGCGGCTTCGTCGGGTTGACACAAGCCTTCAGCTGTGTGTACTCACCTCTATGGGTGCACGACTACGCGCCTAAGGCCAAGCGAGGCACTTGGATGAGCTATCTCCAAGGCGCAGTGCCGGTCGGTATCACTCTTGGCTACTTTGCTGGCTCAGTCACTATCTGGTTGGCATCAGAGACATCAGAAGTGGCTACGACCTCATTACAAAGTGTCGTGGTCGCATTATCCAAGGCTGCATTGGGAATCAATGCGAACACCAACCTCGTTGACGGCGAGGACGACTCTATGAGGCTTTGTCATGGAATCTACTGCTGGCGTTGGCCGTTCCTGACCCAGTTCGTGCTCGTTCTGCCGTTGTCTATCTTGATCTTCTTTGTACCACGCGAACACATTCGGCTGCGCTCGACTCGTCGTCGCTCCATCGTAATTGTGGACCAAGATGAGGACGAAGATACCTGCTTTGAGCAAAGTGTGCCGACGATGTATGGTGACGAACTGGGGGACAGTACCGTTTCGGACGGCTACGGTCTTCGATCATTGAGGTCGCACGAGCTGGAGGATAATGCATCAAGGTGGAGCAATTTGTGGTTACTGCTGCAGCACAGGGTGTACGTATTCATCGTTATGGGCCTTTCCGGTTTGTTTTTTGTGGTTGCGGGTGTACAATTCTGGACGACGCTGTACTTGGAAACCAATACGAAGGATTCGATGTACGAGATTCACCTTTCGTATTTGCTGGTGAGCGGCACAGGCCCCATCATGGGCGTGTTTTTCGGTGGTTGGCTCATAGATCAGTTCGGTGGATATTCGGGGCCCTACCATCAAATGCAAGCGTTGCGAGTTTGTATGGTCCTTGGAGGCGCTGGCTGTTTAGCGTCTTTGCCCGTATCGTATGTGCACAACACATTTTACATCGCGGTGTTTCTCTGGCTCATGCTATTCTGTGGTGGAAGCATCCTTCCTGCCTGTTCAGGCATCGTAATTTCAGCAGCACCGCCACGGTTGCGTCCATTGGCCTCATCAGTAGCATATGCCAGCTACAACCTCTTCGGGTATGCAGCGTCGAACTACATCCCTGGATTCATCATGAATTTCATCATCGACCCAAGTGCAGACGCAGATGCAGATGCTAGTGATCTCGGAAGTATAAAGTCATGCAACGCTGCCTGCACTTATCGTATTGGATTCCGCATCGTACTGTTTTGGAGCGTGTGGGCCTTCTTCTGCCTCATATGCGCCGCTATCGAGTCGGGTCGCAATTACGCGGCAGCTATCACTGCTCACTATAATGGTCGGAGCAATGGCATTTCGAAACACGGACAGAGCAACGGCATGATGACGGTGGTTTCGCATCAACCGGTGTACAAGAGCGTAGTGTAAATAATTTTCGTGACTATAGTATCTCACGCAACCAGCGATTCCAAAATGTTGGTAAGCTTATCAAGGTAGGTTGGGTCAGGAGAAGATAGATAACATACGCGAGCGACATCGCGTATATTTATGATCGCTTGCTTGCCATTACTTCGCTGTGTTTGTCATCATTTGCTTCAAGCGAGGAGCCTTTCGTAACAGTGCGTTGAGCATCGTTCCCACAAAGAAGGCAACGACAGTCGAGGTCATCGTAATGACGTTATACGGCATGCTGAAGTCAGGTGTAGGCAACGGCACGAGCAGAGGCTCCGTGAACAATGTGGTGGTAAAAGAAGGAGACTTGGCTTCCTTGCCACAGATCGACGCCGCGTTAGCATCGACCACCACTTCAAAAGTAGCTACACCTGAGGCGATGTCAAAACCGCGGTTGGCATCCGGTGGATGTTCCGATAAGCGCAGGAACGCTTTCTCCAACTGAAGCGAGAAGACCAGCGTTGAGTTGGCTGGGAGGAAAGCCTTGAGGCGCAACTGGTTCGGACGTCCACGCAATTCAGCAGGCACAAAATCAAACACTTCAATCAACTCCTGGGCTTTCTTCTCGCTGCCACTGACAGCAGCTCGAAATGTGTGGAAATACACGCGCAGATACCAGGGGATGATATCATGATAAGTTACGTGCATGCCACACGACGGGTGGTTATTTCTCAACTGTACTGCAATGCCACCGCGCACCTGGCCATATCCAGTGACAAAGCGGTGAGCAGACACCACATCCTGTTGCGCCTTGTAGCTGCTTTTTGAGGTTGCTTCTTCAGCCGCGAGTTTCCAATCTTCGAACCACGGATTGGTAAGCGACACAAGTTGTTCACGAAGGTCGGTGGTCACAACTTCCGACGATTTCAAGCCTTCCGTGTAAATAACGCTTTTTTCGGCCAGTGGGCACGCAGCAATATCCGCGTTGGGCTGATCGTTAGGAAAGAAAAGTGAGCCAAGACTCCACCGCAATCTATTGTGCTTGCTAGGGCTGTGCACCGTCGTCAGGTGTTGTCGAAGTTTCCAATTGCCGTCCGACGATCTCGCAGCAAACAACGATAGCGAAAGATACTCCCCCGACACTGCATTAATCGGATCAATAAGAGCTCCCAGTCCCGCAATAGCTCGGCATGGCAGCATCTTGAGCCACGGCGTCAAATTTTCAGTGCAGATTTCCTCCCGAGCCAACGATCCGTGCAGGAACACGAGCGCAGGGTCCGTATTCATCGACGAAAAGGCGCCTAATTCCTGGGGTGTCGAGGTTGGCAGTAGCCCCGTCACGACTGTATCGTCCATTTGGTTCAGCGACGCTGAGAAGATGCCGCCCAGCTCCGACGTGATGCCTCTCCAGCGCTGCTGAACATCTTTATCACCCCGTAGAGCCACCTGTAGGCGCGTACCGAAGGGCGCGTGGGCGAATCCAGAGCTGTTGAAGCTCTGAGCCGAACCGTAACGCCAGTCCGCGTACCTGCCGACGGAGAATGTCAGGTGTAGCGACTCGGCGTCGTGTTTGTTAAGGATCTGGCGTAGCACATTGGGGAAGAGTGACGGGCCGTCGCGGGAGGCCTCGTCCACGGAGAATTCGAAGTGGCCCAGTACCTGGTTGATGGCAGGCAGAGGACGCAGCGTCAGTTGCTCCGTAAACGCAGCGCAGGCTCCATGGAGCAGCAGGCACAGCAGCAACACGACGAGCGGCATCTTGATCGATGCTTGGCTTGTTGACTGTTGGTGCAACGTAAGCGAAAGTTGCTAATTATGTTGCAGCTGGTAGATTATGTGACGTACATCATAGAGCAACCAGCAACTTCACGATGACACACTGAAAAAAGTTGCTAACTCTTCCGTGCTCTCTGAGTTAATGATGCACTAGAACCATTATGCAGACGGAAGGCATTTTCATGAACTTGTTCATGCCCTTGCAGTATTGCTCTACAGCATGTCGATTCTCCCCATACTCGTTGACGCCGGCTTGTCTCAAATTGATGATTTGGTCATCGCGTTTCGGAGCAATGCAGATTACCTCCGGATTCTACGTCGAGCGCAAGCAGTGCCTGTCCAGGTGATCATGTATGGGATTCACCAGGGTTCTGGTACAAGTCAAGCTGCTGGCTGTCAGCCAGCAGAACAGAGGATGTCCTCAGCAAATGGGCACAAGCTTCAACTAGGTTGTATTCCTTAGCGTCAACACATGCATAAGCGCAAGCGAACGCGCACCCCGAACTGAGACTCGCAACGATCAACGCTGCGGCGGCTGGTTTCCTCAAATGGACACCACCGCTGGTCGCGTGCCGATGGGCAGCAACGGGAGACCCATCACCCTCGATCTGCTGGCTCCCGTGGCCTGACGATGGGGAAATGACGCCGGAAGGTGATCTTCACGGCGTGGTGCGGAAACCCTTTTTGTTTGATTGATAATGCTAGTTAGCTCGCAGCTACGTACATGCAGTTGGGTCGGTCCCAATGCCTTCTCTATACAACTACACTATGACGGGCGGGAAAGCAAAGCAACGAAGAACAGCACACCACACGGAGGTCTGGCCCCGTCCTCACGTGTAGCTCAGGAGCTGGCACAGCAGCTCCTCGTCCTCCTTCTTCACGAAGCGACCCTTGACGCGCAAGCGCGAGTTGGCGAAGTTCTTGCGGACATCGTAGTCCACTTTCTTGGCCCACACGCGGCGTTTGCGCTTCTCGAGGAAACGCTCAATGCGTTTTCTCCGGGCCTCGGGCGAGTAGCTGCCGATGTATTTGCCCTCGGACGAGGGCGACGTGCCTTCCCTGTGCTGGTCGCTCTCGTTGGCGGCCGAGATCTCCATGCGGATAAACTCCTCCAGGTGCTGGCGACCCAGTCCGCCGTACTCGCTCCCATCGGACGAGCACACGGACGCCAAACGCACGCGCTGCTTGTAGTCACTGTCGTACCAAGTGCCGTCGTCCTCGACACCCGTGGGGCTGCAGTCGCGACCCAGGAAGGACTCGTCCTCCTGCACGCGCGACAGACTGCTGGCCTTGTGCTTCTTGCCGTATGAAGAAGAGTACGTGCGGTCGAAGGACGACGATGGCTCGCGATACCTCATGCTGCTACTGTTGCCTCCGCGCATGGGGATCGAGATGGGTCTGCTGTTGGACGCCGAGTAGCTGTCATTGTCGTCCTGGTTAGAGGCTGCTGCGGCCACGAGACCGTCGAAAGGTGAGCGGTAAGCGGACCACGTGTGGCGCTCAGGGGCCTCGTCGCTGGCTTCGCTAGAGTCCATATCCACATCGCTGCTGCTGTCAGTGTCTTCCCGTCCAGGGATCATGGACGTGAGCGGACGCCCCTGGAGTTTCAGGAGCGACATGGGTGAGCTGTACGAGTCGGAGCGCGGCTGCAGAAAGCTGGACGAGGGCAGTGAGCTGGCCACGCCGGCGTCAAAGGCCGCGAAGCCGCGCTTCTTGCCGGCCTGCCACGACGATGGTGGCTCGGCCGCGTACAGCGGGTTGTCGGCGAACTTGCGCTCGTCGGGCGCCGACAGGCTCATGAGTGTCTCGGCCACTTCGGACTCGATCATGGCAATGCGTGGCGGCTGCTGCTAATGGCTTCGCTAGCGCTGGCTGCGGTGGTTCCTCGGCTGGTCGTTACGATTGCGCTTTTTGAGGAGTGGCCGTGTGGTCTCTGTGCTTCCTGACGTGGGCTTGGGTAGATCCTTCGAGGGTTCGGAGCTTTGTCTCGGTCTTTGTATGCAGAGGCCAGTTTCTGCCCTCTCCGGTGTCAGCCACTAGAGAAGCTCGCAAAATCCATTTGCTCAATGCATGGCGCCAAGTTCAAGCGAGGAAGTGACCAGGACTCCTGGCACGAGGGCCCAAGGCCCCGCGGAGCCTCATGCACGAGTGCATGTCGTCGCCCGCTTGCCATGCACGTCGCTCGTAGTGATGGCATGTCAGCAATGGGTGGCCGAGAATTCTCGGCCTGAGGTTAGGGCCGAATGCAGAAATGCAACACCACACGACGACGAGCCTTCCAGCGACTTGCACGGCTGGCACTGCCTGCCTGCGATGCAGTGCCTGCTTGTGTGCTTGTGCTTGCCTGCCGTCCAACCATACAAATCCTCAATGCGGCGGTGCACTCTTCCTGTGGCCCACGGTCTCCGCAGACGAGCGGTGCACCTCCTTGACAACGACTGCAACTTGCAAGACTTGTCAAAGTCATTTCGTTGCAGCAGACTGCAACGTCTGCAACTTGCACCTCTGTCCACCTTCGAAAACGGACCAGTGAGAGCGACTTCGGCGCGAAACGAGCTGCAAGGCTTGCTTCTTGCAGCGCCAAGTCGACGGATCTGCTCTCCCGTCCAACTGTCGCTGCGTTCATCCAGTCGTGCCATCGCGGTGCGATGGCGTTCAGTGCCCCCAAGCTAGGAACTTGGTGCTCTCCGGATTTAACTTGCAGGCGGTGCGATGGCGTTCAGTGCCCCCAAGCAAGGAACTTAGTGCTCTCCGGATTTAACTTGCAGGTGATGCATCACTTGCCCAGCAGAGCACTATGGACAGGCAGAACGTGCCGGCGATGCGAGATTTGACTCGACATCTTGTCGAACAAGTTGAAGTTGCCTGTCTCACTTTTAGCCTCCGTTTTATAAAACCGCGCCTAAGACAGATGGAGCCATCGCTAAATAGCCAGTCTACATCGAGACGAGGGCGCTTCAAGCGAGATGGAGATGGCGACGCAGGAGACGACGACGCTCAAGCCGTCGCCACTGAGTATACACCCTGAAGAGTACGTCGACACACCGAGCAGCAGCACTGACGTGTCTCCGGCTGAGAGTCTCGCCAGCGACGTCATGAAGCAGCTCAAGCCGTGGGAACGATCGGCGAGCATTGTCAGCTCTGTCAATAGCTCGGATATCAGCGAACCACTATGGGAAGACGACGTAAATGATGTGGAACGGCAACAATACTCGGTAGTGGCTGTGAGTAACGCGGAGGTGAGCGCACAGTCGCTCAAGATGCAGGCACATTTGCGAGGCATGCATCGACGTCTAGAAGGACTGCAGAAACTCATCCAGGAGGCGGCACAACAGAACAGACGTCAGTCATACGCACAGGATTCCGCAGTAGATATCCGTGTTGTCTCGATGACGGAGGAAAATATTGACGCAAGCGAGTCGACAGATTTTACAGCACCGCCGAAAGAGCAGACCGAAGAGCCTGTGAAGATGGATTCGACAGCACCTCGCAGTGATTGTAATGAGGACACACCGAACGATGAAGCGAATGATAGCAGAGATGACCCACAAGACAGTAGCTCGAGCTCCAGTGATGAAGATGGGCCTCCTGCGATCACGACGCTGCTGAACAGGATCAAGAGTTTGCAGGCACGACTGAAAGAGGCCACTGACGAAAACCAGCAGCTACAGAACACAGTGCACAGGCTAGAAGAGGAAAACGCCCGACTGCAAGCTCAGACATCAGTCGATCCACAGGTGATCTCCAGTGGTTTGAAGAAGTTGACGCTTGAATGTAACCAGGAGTCAAGCTGCGAGAAAGACAATGAAGCTGTCAGACAAGATGAAAGTTTTTCCCGCTTGACCATCGCGATGTTTGGCGAGCCATCAGCGTTTCAAGTGGTGATGGAGGAGGATTTGGCAATCTTGAAAAACCATGAGCGGTGTCAGCACAAGCTACACGAGCTGTGGGATACCATCCGCACACTCAAGACATTTGTGGAAACATACGAACTCGAAAGAGACGCCATGAAAATTCAGCGAGATGATGCAATTGCCGATGCCGATCGTGCGGACGCCGAGAACGCTAAGTTGGCCAGTAGCAGCAACCCGCAGCAGAAAATCAAGTACCTGCAGCAAGTGAAAAAGGATAATCAGGCATTACGACGGAAGAACCGTGCGCTGAACGTGAGGATAGTGCAACAGGCGGCCAAGTTCATCCGTGAAAAGAATGGTTGTTCGCTTGACGGCGAGATGTCAATTGACCTCACGGAGGAATCTGTTACGCTTGACGATTTACTGCTGGAGGAACGTGATGAGCGTCCCGCTCGTACTGGCGAGGAGATTCTGCGCAGCTTGCGGGACCACGATGGAGTTTTGGAAGATCGACTCGAGCGCCTGCGCCTGGCGAGGTTGGAACTATCTGAAGCTGAAGGCACCTCGAGTGAGGAAGCGTCACGGTCGGAATCGGAGGTTCGAACGGACTCTGCAGCAGTAATAGGCCAGCATTCACCAGTGAAACGTGTCCGTCGATGTTGTCGCGCTGAAGGCGCGAACTGCAAGGATCTGCGCATGAAGTGAGCCTTCTTCTGCTTGGATACCGAAGCTGAAGTTTGGATTGCTCATGCAGTCTCAAGCAATATTTATCGTTTCTATGCGATTTAGTGAGTAGAACTAAGCTCCTATTCGCTATAATCTGAGTCAATAATTCGTGTGATTGGTCAGAAACATCATGTGAACCAATGATTGGCTCAAAAAATAACTCGCGCATTTCAAAGCAGTGCCAAGCTAAATAGTGCGAAAGCTTATTCCAAGAGATGGCGGGGACACCTCAAGGCGACAAGGTGCGCGAGATGGGGACCCCGCACAACAGCGTCGAGAGTACAGAACACATGGACAGCTTCGCGTCCGCTGCAGGTCTGATGCAGCTCAGCTCGGCAGCGATGGCAGCCGATGCCGCAGCCAACAGTAACAACAACAGCAACAGCAACAGCAACAGCGCCGCCGTTTCTTCGGCTGCAGACGCGTCGCTACCTCCAGGCTGGCAACGGATCATCCATGGATCGGGGCTTCCATGCTACGTGCACGACGGACTTGGCGTCGTCTGCTGGACGCGACCGTATCCGCTGGATGTAGGCGCACTGTCGCAACCCGAGCTCCATCGCCTGGTCAAGCAGCACATGCCACCGCTGAGCATATTTTCGCCTGGTTCAGAATTCGCAGGAAGAAGGAGGAAAGAGAGCATGGGCACGGCTGAGGCAGGTGCGACGGCGTCGCTGTCGGTACCGACGTTAACTTCGCAAGAACCGAGTAGCGTAAGGAAGGGCGTTAGTGCTGTCGAGCAAGGACAGCTTCTGTTGCCTGTGCTTTTTACAGTGTGACTGAAGTGCATTGTGGTTGTGTGGAAACAGAACCAGACGAAGAAACGTAAGCTGGATGCGGTGATGAAGGAACAGAAGGCGAATGTCAAGCAGCCATCGATGGTGCGCACGCCTAGCTCAAGTCATACAATTATTCTGACCTGGAACTTACTAACACTTTATTTTTCTTAGACTTTGGAGGAGTTTAAGACGCTGTCTGTCGGTGATCCCCGTGTTCTCCAGGTGGGGCTCTTTGCAGAGCGTATCTTTGATAGATCTACATGAAAAAAGTGCCAATTAACAGGTCTGAATTGGAATCAGGCGTGCATGGAACTCTCGATCAAGACACCGGCACAAGTTCTTCAGGAGTATCAGAACCGGAACCGTGGTGTGTCTATTAACTATAACACGGTGCCAGTCGAGGGCGACGGTGTGAAGCTCTTCAAGACTATAGTGACTGCAGGCAGCACGGTTGCAGAGGTATGTAAGGATTACGAGGAACGTTTTTGATCGTCTGTATTAATACGTCTTTTTTGCAGGGTGTTGCCTCGACGAAGAAGATCGCCAAACAGTTAGGAGCACAGCAGTTGCTGGCAATGCTGCACGAGCGCACAGCCCGGAAATACCATGAAGTAGCGGAAATGTACAACAATTCTCTGAAGGGCCAGCCGGTAATTGCCGAGTCGTCCATGTATGGACCAGTGACTCCACTACGCAATGATGCAAGGAGTGGACGTGGTGGTAATGGGGCGAATCGGATGCGACGGGGTCGCCGATCGTCTCCTAATCAGGAGTATGACGTTGGTGCAGGATACCGCGAATATGAAGTTGATCGACGGGTGAATGCGCCACCCCATTGGAGTGGATATAACCAGCAGTCTATGCAACACATACCACAGCAATCAGGCCCATGGAGTGGTGGAGGTCAGCAAGGTGATATCGGAATGGATAATATTGGTGCCGAGCGAGTGGTGGTGTACTCGCAAACGCCGGTCGGAAATTCGGGCAATTATGGTGGACAATACTACAACAATACTAGCGTAGGTGGAAATGCGTGGGGTGGCTACCCAAATGGCCAACATGCACCCCCGTCGAATCTACCCGGACCTTATCCTCAACAGTACAATGGCGCGTATGGTGAAACTCAGCCACCGCCTGGAAGCAGGCCATACAGTTACGGCAATTATCACTCGCGATCGTCGGATCGCCCAAACACCTCAACACCCATCGAACGAGTCACGGTACGTCTCATTTAACAGCGCTCCTGCTGAAGCGTGCTGAGTTGACTGCATCTTGTTTAGTGCTGCAACACACTAACTCGGGTGAATGTTGTCATATTACAGGCCAATTTACGGAACCAGATGTTGAACCAGTAACCAAGAGTGATTGAAACACACGGCTTGGGGTAAGCAGAAAGGAGTTCTAACGTGCTTGAGGTGCATGTGGAGAAGGAGTATGATACTGTAGTTTGTTTGTCGCTAAAACTTCGCTTGCTGTCCTCTGTAATAATCGCCACGATATTTATGCCGTCTTGAGACTCTCGTGTTCATGGTTTCTTAGCAGGTTGGGTGCTCTCTCTGTTCGTCGTGCAGTGCAATTGCAAGATACGCTCGGCACCAAGCAGCCTTGACGCAACATGCCATGCTAATCAGACTTGCTGCAACATAGGCCTCGTCGTGATCATGCGACTTACGCAAGGCCACAACGCTGCAACAGCTGGGAAAGAGAGAGGCATGTAAAGATGTGAAGCGTAATGGAGACCACAACACGGCCGTATGAGGGCAAGACGTGCTTCGACAGCCGGAGTCTCGCTGCATTGAAAGAGTCATTTGGCTTTGCCTGTCGTTCACAGGCTTTCTCGGGTGAGAGAAACGTCCTGTGTAACGCTCCACTCACCACTGATAGCTCACTTGTCAGATGGAGGGCTTCTTGCTTGTCTTCGCCAAGGAACGCAGTGCGCAGGTGCAATACTGCGTGTTGGAGCATGGCATGCTGCGCTGTTTCGACCAACCAGGCGGAGTGCTACGCGAGTCCATCGGACTCACGAGGCATCGTATCCGCGTGCAACCGCTCTTCAGTGACAATGGCCTGTGTCCGAATCGGTTCGCGGTGCACGCGCTCGAGGTGAAGCGCAATGATCAAGAAGGCGCGTTCGTGTCGGCCGGGAAGAGCGAGAAGACGTATTATTTCGCTGCGGCGACGTCCAAGACGATGATCAAGTGGGCCAACGCTATTCACAATTGGCGACGACATGCATTCGACGACCCCACTAGCAGCGCGCTGTCTGTTCACGACACCATCACGGACAAGGCTAGGAAGAATCCTGACACTAAACGACGCGCTGTTCTGCTGGAGAGCCAACGACTTAACCTTGTCAACTTGGCCAACCGATTCGACGTGAAGCTTGTCAGTGTCAACGTCAGCGCTGAAAAAAAGTCGCGTGGCTTATTTTGGAGTCCGTCGTTCCGCGTATCCACGACACTCAAAGACCCGACAGAGCTGAAGACGTCCAGCTTCGCTGTCATATCCTGGTTACCGGGGAGAATCTCGTCGCTTCGCCCCAGCTTGCCAGGCAGATAAATTACTCGAACTCTCCATTGTACTACATTAAACTCTAGAAGTAACGTGTTAGTGTCAAGAATTCACACACCGTTAAAAACAGAGCTCAAATCGGCTTGCAATGTGGTATTTCCGTGTGGACTCTATCAAAGAGCAACGACCTGATACCGATCCAAGTTGCCTCTCGGGCACCCCTATTTCCCGTAACTCCGGTAGCTCTGGGACGCTGAAGCCGTGGTTTGTCTCTATGCGATTATAGATAGAGTCCTTCAGGAATGTTAGCCTTCTTCTTGTAAAGAGCTTTCTCCTTCGCCTTTCGGAAGTCCGACTGCGTCACACGCATACGGCGCTCGCGCAGTGCGAGCAGGCCAGCCTCAGTGCAAACAGCCTTGATATCTGCTCCCGAAAGTTCGTCCTTGGACATGACGAACTCCTCAAGATCCACATCATCTGCCAAGCTCATGCGACCTGTGTGAATGCCAAAGATGCGACGCTTGGTCTTGATGTCTGGCAGAGGGAACTCAATCTACAGTAATAATAAACAATTAAGTCGTCAGTACCAGACAGTATACACAAGTCCTTGTCTTAACAGTACATACCTTTCTGTCGATACGTCCAGGACGAATAAGTGCCGGGTCAAGGCTCTCAATGGCGTTGGTCGCCATAATCACCTTCACATCACCACGCTCATCGAAACCATCGAGCTGGTTCAACAGCTCAAGCATTGTACGCTGAATTTCGCGGGTGCCACCGCTGCTAGAGTCGTAACGCTTGCTACCGACAGCATCAATTTCATCAATGAACACAATCGACGGTGCGTGGTCGTCTGCCACACGGAACATCTCACGCACGAGTTTCGGGCCATCACCCAAGTACTTCTGAATCAGCTCCGAGCCGACGATACGCAGGAACGTAGCCGACGTCTGGTTCGCCACAGCCTTGGCCAACAGAGTTTTGCCCGTACCAGGCTCGCCGTACAGAATAACACCCTTAGGTGGACGGATTCCGATGCCCTCGTAAAGTTCCGGATGCGTGAGCGGCAGTTCCACAGCCTCCTTGATCTCCTGAATCTGCGACTCTAGTCCACCAATGTCTGCGTACGACTCGAGCGGCGCCTTGTCCACCTTCATGACACTCACCATAGGGTCCGTGTCGTCAGCCAAAATGCCTACAACCGACATGACCTTATTGTGCAGCAACACCGAGCAGCCAGGCTCGAGCATGTCCTGATTCACGAAGGACATGACGCCCACGTAGTACTCGGGACCCACAGAGGACGACACAATGGCGTGGTTGTCGTCAATCATCTCCTCGAGCGTGCCGACGCCCATGGGCGTGCCACGCAGGTCATCCACCTTAGATCGCTCCTCCTCGTCCTTCTCCTGCTTGGGCTTCATGACTTCCTGGTTCTGGATAAACTCCTGCTCCATCAGTAGAAAATCCTTGATGCGCTCCATCTTGAGCAGTCGCAGCTTGCACTTGGCTGTAGGGTACACGGTCGGGATCCGCACAGCAGCGGATGGACCTTTTTTCTTGCGGCGTTTGCGCGTCATGGCCCCGCCACGTGGCTCGAACTTCTTCTTCTTCTGCTTGGCTGCGTCTTCTTTCTTCTTGGCGGCCTCTTCGCGCGTCTGGCGCGGTAGTCCGCTCTGCCCCTGCCCCATGTTAGCTCCTCTTCTCCCTTGCTACAAGACTGGAGATCTTTCCCCCTAACGAATGGGAATAACCTCGGGAGAAGAGGATAGTCGAGGTTTTATACTGCGATCCAATCTTTTTGACCAATCACAGAGTCGAAAGGAGCAGGATTGGTCAAAAGAAAAGGCAACTTCCAAGTTGAAGCTATCCATCACTCCTGCTTCATTCCTCAATCATTATGATACGATCTACGCTAAGCGCAGACTACTATATGGTTGTCCCCGTACTGGTTAGATAACCAAATCTCCGTCGCCAACGGCCGTCGTTCCTATTGTGACAGACTCGCACTGGGAGGTCGTGTCCGTTGCTGTGAATTCCGCTATTAATAGGCAGTGACACTGTTTTTGGCTTTGTGTACGCTATGGAATTTCCTGGGCCGTTTGGAGTTTCCCTGAGAGCAACGCAGTGACTGGAAAGTCCTGGTCCTTTATCATCTGTGGGAGCCACAACCAAGTTGCTGACAGCTGCAGGGACAAGTGCTTTCCAGACAGATTCAACGGCAGTTCTGTTTGCTGCCCACTGCACGGGTATTAACTAGGTGAGTTATCCATTCAGACAACTAAGAAAGCGATAGGAGGTCTTTTCGTTGTAGCGTTACTTATATTTAGTATTTTATTTTTCTGTGGATCTAAACTCTCACCTCGCACTAGACAACGGGAAGTGTCGCGACAGAATGGCCAGCTACACTCCGACCGGACCTGGTTCCTCCTCTCCATTGAAATCGGTTGGATCGCCGCCGCTATCAGCTTCAAAAAGTCTGTCAGCTAATGTGTCTGGCGGCGACAAGATCGGTGGTCCCTCAGATACTTCGGCACCAGTTGGTGCAGTGAGTTCAACGCGTAAAGCGAGTACCACCACTGCAGTCGCCGCCCCTCCTGCTCGACCAGGCACGTACTCTTTTGTTGTAGCAGGAACAAATTTCCAGATCGACGACAAGTACAAATTTATCAAGGTCATTGGTCGTGGTGCTTATGGAGTTGTCATGTAAGAAATTACGTTGACATCACAAAGTTGTTTGATCTAACTTTGTATATCTAACTTTTCATGTAGTTCGGCAGACAACGCCGAAACAAACGAAAAAGTAGCCGTAAAGAAAATATCGCGGGCTTTTGAAGATCTCGTGGATGCCAAGCGCATCTTGCGCGAGATTAAGCTCTTGCAGCATTTTGATCACGAAAACGTGATCACAATTGTCGACTTGTTGCCACCACCGTCCTTGGCACAGTTTGAAGACGTTTACATCATCGCAGATCTCATGGAGACCGACTTGCACCGAATAATCTACTCGAGGCAGCCGCTCACGGACGATCATGTGCAATACTTCCTGTACCAGATCTTGAGAGCACTCAAGTATATCCACTCGGCGAATGTCCTCCACCGAGATTTAAAACCGTCGAACTTGTTGTTGAACTCGAATTGCGACTTGAAAGTGTGCGATTTTGGCTTGTCGCGAGGTGTCGAGCCCGAGGAAGACAACATGGAGCTCACAGAATACGTCGTCACGCGCTGGTACCGCGCGCCTGAGATCATGCTTTCCTCGAGAGAGTACACCAAGGCAATTGACATTTGGTCCACAGGGTGCATTTTTGCAGAGCTACTCGGTCGCACACCACTTTTCCCTGGTGATGACTATATTCACCAACTACAGATCATTTGCGACAAGATCGGAACTCCATGTGAGGAAGACCTGCATTTTGTTGTCAGCGAGAGAGCTAAACGGTTCATGAAAAACCAACCTATGCGGCCTGGAGTGCCATTTGCCAAACTTTTCCCGAAAGCTTCTCCCGAGGCCATCGACTTGCTACAGAGCATGCTTGTGTTTGACCCAGCAAAACGGATCTCGGTGGAGGAAGCACTAGAGCACCCATACTTGGCATCTCTGCACAACCTGGAGGACGAGCCTGTAGCGGACAGCGCATTCAGTTTCGACTTCGAGAAAGAAGATCTAACGGAGTCTCGGTTGAAAGAGCTTATCTTCGAGTAAGGATATCTACCTCGGTTTGTCCAGTCTGATCTAACAATTTGTGTCATGTGTTGTAGGGAGATCCTCAAAATTCATCCAGATGCACCGCGTAGCCCCTTAAAGATGCCTCATGCCGGGTTAAACAGCCCTCCGACAGAGCAAGTGCTTAGCCCAAGGTACGCCGGTCATTAAATGAAGCCGTATCGTAGCTGATTGCTCTTGTATTTGCCTGTAACAGCACGACACGCTCGCACGCTCAGGACTAACGTGCATGACAGATACATCCGATTATCTGAGGACAGAAACAGCTCGAAGAAAGAGTGACCATGATATTGACAATTGCAAGTACCAATCCAAATATCCCTGCAAAGAATCATAGCTTACGCAGAAGATTGGGTCTTTTTCCGATCGTGGTAATTCGTCCAAGGCCCACTTCCTTTGGCGTAGAAATCCATTGGATAGGATCCCTCCTTCCATTGTGTTTGCTCCAGACAGACTTCAGCCTCATAGGCAGTTAGCAGTGGCTACAAAAGAGATATAATGGTGAAACAGTGTTAGTCGCTGAATCTCCATACCAAGCTAGCATAAGCCACTCACCTTAGGGAACGCATAGCCCCAATCAATTGAAAGTCGGGGACATGCAATCTGAATCCACGCGTCGACATCCTTGAACCGTGCAAGCTGTTTATCCAAAAGATGCAAATGGTGAGTGATAAAAAACTACTACTACGTTATATGCACGAAAATATTACCTTGTCTGGGAAAAGCTCGGACAGCAGAAGCACGAAGTACTCCTTACCACTCTGTTCGAGCAACTCTTTCACGTGATCGAGGATCAGTGGGTTACCCTGGTGTCCGAGCGTTCCAAGGACTACACCGAATTTCTTTGCTCCCTTAGCCTGATCGATAGCAGCACGACGTATCTCCATCATCTGAGGAAGATCGTATTTTTCGATCGTTAGCAGCTTCGGGTATGGGTCGTAGCGGTACGCCTTTAAGTTTGGGTTCATGATCATAGCCGACTAGTACATCACATCCAAATAGAAACGTGAGGACAAACTGACAATTAGTACGCCTATCATTGTAGTGAACAAACCTCAAGGTGGAAGCGACCATCAGCAATGAACACAAGTGCATCGACTCCTTCAATAACAGGGGACGTGCAGCCCAACACTTCTCCTGGTGATAGCGGTTTGACCTGGGGCACGATCATACTTGTGAAATAGTCTTTGAGTCTCGAGTAGACGAGGTGGATCGAGCTACTGAACTGAATCGTTCCCATGAGAGCAAGCTGTAGCAGCGACATTTAGTACGATTGTAAAGTGGCGAGCAAGACGTTCTCGTTCCAACCTTTGTTTCCGGAGCGAAAGTCAGCTTCATGCAATCGATAAGCTGTGATAGTGCACACACAACAGCATTAGTAGGTATGAAATCATCAATCAAAATTCCTGCATTAGTTATCACGCACATGGTCGACGTCAATTGCAATGTCCACAAACACATAGAGCATTTTGATCGACGTCACGTCGATGGGTACGAGACAACTGTGTCCATAGTGCACCATAAAATCTGCTCCAAGTGCGAGTGCACTGAGGTCATCAACGCAGCAGGCACCATACGTCACCTGTTGTACACACACATGGTCTTTAATCTAATTGTCGAAGCACAGTCGAATCAGACACTTACATCGCCCAGAATGATGCTTTCGGCGCCTGTGAAGCGTTCAATAATGTCCGAAATGACACAGGAATAAAGAAGTAGTCCTTCAGGGAACTGCAATGCTACACGCTTGCTGCCAGCCTGGCGGATGCGCCACACCGTCTTGCGGATCTCAAAGTTGTAGTTCCACGGCAGCTGCTCGATGGCCTTGGTCAGCTCTGGGTCCTTCATGATTTCCTCCGGTATTTGATTGGCCATACGTCGCTTTAGAGCGGCAGCCGACGGCTTGCGCTTGGACTTTGGTTTGTGCGCGACAAGTTCCTGCGAGCTGCACCTGCACGTGATGGTGCAACGTCAGCGACTGCGGTCTGGCTGCTCTACTGAAATGCACGTACCCATTGCTCTGGCACCCATTGTCGCTGGACTGGCAGCATCCACTCGCAGTAGTCTTGCTGTGGCCCGAGAAGCGCGGAGGGCCTGCGCTCACGTCCGATCCGGTCTCCATGTTTGACAACTTCGATTTTCAGCCAACCGGCGGATGGCTACACGCACAGGAATGTTGGTCGGGATTAGGCGCTTTTTAAACCTACGTTTTAAATCGTACTTAAACGGGTACTTTTGAAGAGAGAGGATGTCGCAATCAACGAATCCCACTCTTCATCGTTGCAGCTCTTTGATTGGCAGAAAGCAGTTGCGATAGAGTCGAAGACGGGTCATTGGAGATGAGCGCTCGCCTTTGTTGACCAATCACCGCCCGCAAGTGGCGGGAACAGCTGCGATTGGACGTAATTTTCGGCCAGCTGGTGAGAGCGAGCTATACTTGATTTTTGTAGGGCCTGGGACCCCTCTCTCCCAGCCTTTGCCTGTGCGAAGAGGACGACTGGCTCGGCCTTCACTTGAGAATCCGCGCTTACGTAAACGCTCGTGTCAGCAGCGCGCTGCTCGTAATCACCGCCAAGCAGGACATCAACGCGCCCAAGAGAGCCGCCAGACATGGACGCCTTCCACAACTTACTGCGCGAGGCGACGAACCCGCGCAACGCCGGCAGCTCTGGCTCGTCCCCGCTGCCGACTCCCGGGAGCCTCACACAGGCACTGCAGAACGCCGGAGGAGGCATGGGTATGACGCCCCCGCAGCTCGGCGGTTCAGGCAACGGCATGGGACTACCAATGGGCATGAGCATGCCGCTGTCTATGCCCGGGCTGCAGCCCGGCACGTCCAACGGCCTCGCGCCCATCCACGGCCGCATGAATCCGCTCATGGCTGCCAACTCGCAGATGTTCCCGAGCCTCGGTGGAACCCCTACTTCTATGATGGCAAGCTCAGGTGGTGCGACGACCACCGCGACGTCTGCTGCTGCTCCTGCTCCAGCAGCTGAGAAGAAGAAGACTGCGACCAAAAAGCGCAAAGCCCCCAGCTCGAACGCTGACGAATCTGGAGAAGACGGTCGTAAGCAGCCCGAGGAATACGAGGATCCCAAGGCCAAGCGACGTGCGCAGATTGCCAAGGCTGCCCGAAAACACCGACAGCGTCAGAAGGATGAACTCATTGCGCTGCGTGCTAAGGTGAAGGACCTGAAGGAGCAGATTGAGGTATTGCAGTCGTCGGAGCCTTCCGAACACAACACAGAACTCGGCTGGAAGCAGGAAGCCGAACAACACGCTGAGATTCGGGCGCGTGTGGACCAGGAGAACGAGTTCCTGCGCAAGACGCTGATGGAGCAGATGAAGTTTATCCAGAGACTGCAGGACTACTTCACCAAGCAGCCGCTACTCAACATGCCGTCGCTGGATATGATTTTGAACTCGTCGTCTTCGGCATCGACCACACCTGCTGCTCTATCCAACACGATCTCTGCAGTACCATCGGTACTCCAGCTGCAGTCTGGATCATTCCGTGACCGACTTATTGAGATGGCCACGGAGGCGATGACGAATGCCGAGAAGCAACTCACGGCCTGTGAGACGGCATTCCGCAACCCGAAGACTTCGACGATGACATACTTCGGCCTGCAAGTGCAGTACGAGATGGGCAAGAACGAAATGGGGATTTTCTTCCGTCACCACCTATACGGCTGCAACTCGAGTGTAGTGATGAACGACCTATGGTCGGTTATTGGTGACCTTACGTTCGAGAAGGGCTTTGCGTTCACGGAGACGGCCGAAGTGCTGGAAGAGGTAGACCCTAACACAAAGTACATTCGCCGAGTGGTCAACCTTACCATGTCCAGCGATGCTGCTGTCGGTGGAGGCATGATGAAGGAGGAGAGTCTGACAGTCAACCAGAAGCGCGATAACCCGGACGGCAGCTCAACGATGATCTCGCGATCGATTATGGATGATCCTAGCCACCCCAAGTCGGCAGATCATCTTCGCCGCAACGCCACCACTGCGTACGTTGTTGATGCTTGACCATATCCTTGCTTGTGTAGCGTGATTTTAACTTTTGTGCTTGCATTGTATACCTTACAGGGTGTCATTGAAGAACTTCAGCGACTCCACTGGCCAAGGCTGCTTGCTACTGTGGTCCGTGAAGGTCGAACTAGACAAGAACCCCGATGAGCGCGCTAAGAGCTTTAACATTCCGGACATTATCCTGAAGAACTTGTTTGAGGTCGCACCTGTATTCGTGAAGGGCATTGTGGACCGCGCACGCGGAACACTTCCCCAGAGCTAAGTCCACCGACAGTGATAGACATTCCTATAACATGGCATGAAGTCCAATCACGTAGGAGGTATATACGTTCTGAGTTTGATGCATGTAATTCACCGTCGGGTCAATAGTAGCGTGCCTTGACTGCAACAGATGTTTGATTCATGCTACTTGACTCTCCTGGCCGTTCACCGGTAACGCCTGTCACGTCGACGATGATCTCGATCTCGACTGTTACTACGACCACGGCTGCAACTACGACGGCGTCGATCGCTATCTTGACCCCTGCCTACTGGGCTACGATCGCGTCGGTCCCTCTTTTCACGACTTGGACTACGGCGTCGTCGCTCTCGACTTCTGCTGCGTCCTCGGGACTCGCGTGATTTGGAGGAAGCTACTGGCGATCGGCTACGTTGCTGCTTGTCATCGCGGTCCTGCAATTTTTTTCCGATGGGAGATAGCGCTTCATCACCTGCTTTTTCTGATGCCGAGGGAACGGATGACTCGGTAACACTCTGTGGCGGTTGGTAGATCGCGCTAGAAGCAAGAACACGTTGTAATCTTTGTCACCGTGACACATCAATGTTTTCTTGCGCACCTGTACGACTGTTGTAGACGAGCAAGTGCTGCAGCCTCACGTTCAGCCTTGGAAGCTTTCACTTTCTACACGTAGAACACGAAGTAAAAGTCATCGATTAAACGCGCATATCACTCGGCTTTTTCATTGCTGCACACCTTTTTCCTCATGCCAAAGTCGTCGTAGCCATCCTCGCCGACCTCCGTCTTAGCCGACGCAACCCTATACGTAAACAACAATTACATCACGCTTCAATGACGACAACCATCGTAATCCGGCAATTGTATCGCTCACCGTTCCTGGCGCTCGTTGAAACCACCTCCAGCACCGTCACGCTTCTCGTCCTGGATCAAACCGACGTCAAACAGAACGGTAAAGACCTCCAGTTTACTTCCAATTACTCAGCTGTTCATTCACTGACCAGTCCAGGCATTCCCGGCTTGGAGCTCTTGCACATATTGCACTCAGTGCGTCGCTCCCAATTGACGTTGCCACATCTGCCACGAACACATCCGTCTGTCAGTTCCTGCTTCATATTTTACTCTCCAGATTACCCTACGTATTGCATGTCCAGTCTCCAGGCTGGAAAAGCCCCGGTGGACCTCGGAAGTCGGTGCCTCCCTTGGGTTTCGGCTTGTCACCGCTCAATCCTTCCGGTCGAGGCGTCTGACAGCGATTGCACGAGTTTCGTCGTGCAAAATTAATGTTGGAGCAGCTACGGACAGGTAGACAATGAGATTGACAAGATAATAATGTAAAGCTACTGTAGGACCCACCCTGGATTGGGGCAGGCCCAGTCCCCGTCCGACATCTGGAAGCCACCGCGTCCTGCCATCGCGATTGAAAGTACCGCGAAAAAGGGATATGCGCTCAGATCTGATTCCATACAAAACTTCAGACAGCTCCTACATGGCTACATTACTCTCCACTGTCGCTGATGGTAGTGGTAGTGTCTGCCTCCGGTTCTTTCGTTGATTCCTTCGCTGCGATCGCCTCTTCTTGAGCTAGTTGGAATACAAAAACTGCAGTCTCAAACGCTAGCTGTCGGTCTTGCGCATCTCGTGCGATCACCAGACTCTCAAAAGCTTGTTGCAGCTCTACGAGGCGGTGGTTGGTGAATTTGTATCGGATGCTAGCGAGTTGCGCCTCATCTAGCCTTTGGAATTTGTAGACAGAGTAATCTTTCAACGCCTTGAGCTGACGCGCTGTGGTGCGCACTCCCAGCGCTGCATCAGGCGATAGTTCCTGTAGTGCAGCCTCTACAGACAGCAGCACCTCGTCCAGCGCCATCTCAAAGAACTCCTACTCACAAAGCAACATCACAATAAGTATCAAGCAAATCACTACAATGCCAAAATTACAACGAAGCGGTCGCAAGTCGCACCTTCAGCTCGTCTCCATCCATTCTTTCGAGCAGCTCAAACGCTCCGTTGGCGCTACTGAACGCGAACGAACCAGCCATAGGACTCTCATCTTCCTCCTCTTCAAGTTCACTCAGTAACGCCATGCTCTCATCTAGCAACATTTCGATATCCAGTATAATATCCTCTTCCTCCTCTAGTGCGGCCGCTTCAATTGCTTCCGCCTGCAATTCGTACTCTTTCAGAACCTTCTCAATCTTCAAGCTCTTTACTGTCTCAGTTGCTGTCACCTCCTGTACGTCGAACATAATACTTCATGTTAATACACTGGACTCGCGTAATATCCACATTCTACAGCCAGACAAGGGAAACGCCTACGGTAGCTCAAATCTCTCGACTGCCTCACCTCTTCGTCAATGTCGAGGTTTTGCCTCGCGTGTGGTGCTGCTGCTGCGAATCCAGAGCCCAATTCTGCACAGAACGGTCCATTGAGACTGCTGCAAGTAGCTGCGCCATCTGCATAGCCCACTATTGCCTCTGTAGCAGCGCATACAGCCGCGATCACCGCCACCGAGAGCTTCATAATCAGTCGAAAATCGAAGTGCAAACACGTTGCAATATGGCGATGTGCTACCTTCACGTAACATTGGTTATGTAACAATTGGGTATCCCTGTTCGTGCAACATTCACACTGCTTCGCCGACACCATCAATCGTAGCCGCACGCTCAAGCCCAGCCTCCGACCATGACCATGCGCGTGCTCTCGACCTCGAGCGCAATCAAGACCCACGTCGCGCGTGCTACTTCATGCTGGGTGCGCGCTTCCTCTACGCTCGAGACTCCCAGTGCCAAGCCCACGCGCTCACCTACAGCGTTGGGCATCGTGCCTCGCCGTTCTAATGTTGCGGAGGTGCGTGTGTCAGCTAATTGAAGGATCTACTGCTTCTGTGAGCTAACAATGACACTGTTTATGGTTGCCACAGGCTCCTATCGATATTCAGACGGCTATTAGCAGGTGCAAGGCTCAGAACGCGCGCAAGTTCGATGAGGTGAGAGTAAAACCGAGTGCAAAGCTGCTGTACTCTACTACGGCCGATTGAAGGACGTCTTACCTTATGTGACCATTACTGGCTATTGCAGACCATTGATGTGGCCGTCCAGTTGGGTGTGGATCCGCGCAAGCCGAATCAGAGTGTTCGTGGTGTGGTGAGTCTGCCGAACGGAACGGGCAAGCAGGTGCGCATCGCTGTGTTCGCTCGTGGTCCCAAGGCCGAAGAGGCCAAGGCTGCTGGTGCCACTATTGTGGGTGCCGAAGACCTCGTGGAGCAGGTGCAGAGTGGCAAGCTGGAGTTCGACCGTTGCATTGCCACGCCGGATGTGATGCCGTTGGTGGGTCGCGTGGCCCGAATTCTTGGTCCTCGTGGCCTCATGCCCAACCCGAAGCTGGGCACGGTGACGCAGGAGGTCGGCGACGCTATTGCTGCGGCACGTGGCGGTCAGGTGGAGTTCCGTGCGGAGAAGAAGGGCATTATTCATGCTGGTGTGGGCAAGATGAGCTTTTCGGAAGAGGCGCTGCTCGAAAACGTGCGGGCCTTCATGGTCGCACTCAGCGACGCCAAGCCAGAAGGCGCTAAGGGCAAGTACATCAAGGTAAGACATCAATTTCGTGACAAGTCTGTTAGGAACTATACTCACTGAGCTATTTGGTATTAGGCTGCTCACTTGAGCTCTTCGATGGGTCCGAGCTACAATTTGGACATCAAGTACCTGGACCCAGCATCGACGTCTTTCATGCGCTTCGACTAAGCAGAAGCATACTTCGTCCTGCTTTTAGAAGAGATAGTGCTCAGCAACAGGATGTGGCCTAATGAAGAGACCATCGTTCACAATTTCTCAATTTTTGTGCTTATTTGTGACACCCAAACCTGGGCATCCGACCAAATCCGCACATGCTCGGCAGGCAAATGACGGAAGAACTGCGTTACTACGCGCGCTCAGAGCGCCACCTACAGGCGCTTCAGACGTGGCTAGAAGGCGCCAAGCCCGCATACCCCGCCTCCCTAGCCTCTGGCGGCTCAGACGCGGTACAGAGCAAGCTTTTCCCGCTGTTAAAGACACAGGAACTGGGCGGCGTCGTGCTCTACAGCCCCACGCTGGGCTCGACGCAGACGCTGCTGCGCGAGACGCTCAAGCCAGCAGCACCCGCAGGTCTTGTGTGTTACACGGACCTGCAATCGAGCGGCAAGGGCCGCGGAACCAACACGTGGTCGTCGCCTGAGGGCTGCCTCACCTTCTCCTTCCAGAGCGCCTTCACGGACGGCACCACATTACCCTTCGTGCAATATCTCGTGTCGCTGGCTATCATCAAGGCCGTGGAGGCGGTGAAAGCGGCACTGCCGGGCAGTGCAGGTCCTGTGAGGATCAAGTGGCCTAATGACATCTACGCCAATCAGGTCAAGATCGGAGGAATCCTATGCCAATCTGAGTACCGTGACGGCAAATTCAGTGTCACCACCGGTGCGTGCAAGGGGCTCTTGTCATTTGCTTCGAAGTATTAGAGAACTTACTGACAATTTATCTCGCAGGTGTTGGTATCAACATTTCGAACAGGTCACCGACGATCTGCCTTCAGGACATCCTAGGAACGGACGAGCACCCTTGCACTGTGACAAAGTATGTTTGGTATCTTCCATCTTCTGTTGCTACTATTTACTAAGATTCGTTCTCTGCAGGGAGGAATTTTTGGCGGCATTCTGCAATGTATACGAGCCCATGGAGCAGTTGTTCCTTGAGAAGGGCTTTGAGCCATTCATGACGGACTACCTGGCGCGGTGGTTGCACACGGATCAAGTGGTGCAAGTCGCGAGTGCTGATGATGCCGGTGGCGACAAGGTACCCGCTGTGATTAAGGGACTTACCAACACGGGATGCCTCCTGGCACTTGGCGAAGACAGTTCTCGTCTCGAACTCTACCCGGATGGTAACTCGTTCGACTTCCTGACGGGCTTGTTAAAACGCAAGCTGTAGATCAAGTAGATCAATCAACGATCAAACGTACGAAAGGCAAGTCGTGTAGGTACGTAAGTTTATGTCGGATCATATTTCGTGCTACACTGTAGTAGTACCTCAAAGCAAAGGAGGTTGCCAACTATTCACTTGGATCCGAATTCCTCTTCCCATTTGACGAATCGCTGCAACTGGTCCTTGCCTACGGACTTGGACACGTTTTCAAGTGCTGTCTGGAAGTCTGTCCAGGTGACCTCCAGCGCACTTTTTTCATGGGCTTGCAGTTCTTCGTCAGAAGCGCCCTCTTGCTGCTTGCGCTGCAGCTCCTTCAGAACTTCGGGTGTGTACAACCTTTTCACCGGCATCATCTTGGCTGTGTCACACAAACCACAGATATCGTCGCCGCTGTATCCCTGTTCACGTAAGCCAGGTCAGCCAACTCAAGCTGGAATTGCAACTGGTTCGTGATATGTCCACACCTCTGTCGCTGCAACAAGCTTGTCAAAGTTCACATCGGATGCCACATCCACCTTCTCCAGATTAATCTTGAAGAGCTGTAGTCGCCCTTCAACTTCAGGCAACGGGATATCTGCATTTGTATGTTCGTATGTTAGTTCATCAGCTTGGTAGCCAGCATCTGCAAGTATTAAGGTCCAAATCACTTACAAACTCGCTTGGTAAGTCGACGACGCATAGCTTCATCCAGTTCCCAGGGAAGGTTTGTCGCCGCAAGAACCATCACACGGTTGCCAGGATCAGCAGGGTCTCCTGAGGACACGCCGTTGATTTGAACAAGAAGCTCGGTTTTCACACTACTCAGCAGCACTCATTAGTGTAAATCTCAACGATGAATGAATACTAAGTCTCACCGGCGACTCGACTCATGCTCCTGGGCACCACCGCGCACACCAGCGATAGCATCAATCTCGTCCATGAAAATAATCGATGGCGAGTAATATCGTGCCATGTCGAAGAGAATTCGCACCATGCGCTCAGATTCACCACGATACTTGGAAGCAAGAGTCGAAGCTGACACATTGAAGAAAGTGGACTTGCACACATTAGCCACAGCTTTCGCCAATAGCGTCTTGCCTGTTCCAGGTGGGCCGAACATGAGAACACCGTTGCATGGCTTGAGGAGACCATCCTTAAAGAGGTGTGGAGCAATTTGTGGCAGCATCACAGCTTCTTGCAGTAGCTCCTTAGTGTGCTCTAGTCCAGCAATCTGCTCAAACGTGACCGCCGGTCCATTGTCGACAATATCGCGTTCGATCATCTCGATCAGCTCCAAGTCTACCCAGCCTTCCTCCTTTGCCATGTCAGAGTACTTTGGCTTCTCGCTACTACTACCACCACCACGTTCTCGAGCCCGCTCATTCTCTTTTCTAGCAGCCTTGAGTCCACCATCCTTGCTTTGTCTGGCCGGGGACGGACCTGATGGAGCTTTCCCACCTCGACGAGGTGGTCGTCGCTGGTCATCTCCGGGTGTGCGAGGTGTTTGTCGCCGTTCAGGCGTGCGTCTTCCTGATGGTGCTGCTCTAGCCCCTGCTGAGCCTCCCACGGATTTCCTAACCACACGACTTCACATGAAGACACTTCTTAACGTCCATGTAAGTGTAGAACTAAGAAAGCACAATTTACATACTTGTTGCGTTGATTGTGGTTGTTGTTGTGACCATTGTTGTCGTTTGCCCACGTTGGTGGTGAACGAGCAGCAGCACGGAATCGATTCGGAACCTTTTCCGGCGCCGGGGGTGACCACACGTCAGGATCTCTAGCATCTTCAGACTGCTGACATCAATGAGCAGGAAGTGAGTGACGCGACCACATACACAGCAGAGTGAAGCATTACGCTTGGATCTTGGCGTCGTGGATCAGGCGGCACGCAAATCTCCCAATGTGGAGAAGCTGAGGCTTTTTGTCGAGGTGCTTGTGGATGAATTCGAGCTACAGCAGCCCCAGGTGGAATCTTGAAAGCCTGCGTGAGCTCGACGTAGTCCGTAATGAGGTTCAACTCGTTCTCCAGCTCGATCTGCATCTACAAAAGCGACAGATTAGCGACAACAACACATTAGCAGATGAGAAGATCATTGTACCTGTAGCCATGGCTGGCGCTCTGGCATCTTGGTCATTCGTCGGATGAATTGGCTTAGTGTCTGCAATGTAGCTTGATACAACTCCAAGCCCTTTTCGTACTGCGCTTCAAGACACAACTCTCTTGCTCGTGTCATGGCCTCGCCCATTTCGCGGATATCCTGCAATTGCATGCTCGCCATAGCTGATCCCAAGCTTTGATCGTGAGCAGACGCTCAGGGTCACCGCGAAAGAAATTGTCTAAACGTGTCTGCTCGATCCCATTTGCATTTATTCACATATTCACAGCGCATTTATTCCATTGCTTATTCATTGACTAGTTCGTGCTTGCTTCTTGGCTACTGGTGGCACGTCTTCTCTTCATATGGTGCTCCAGGGACCCGCTTTGGTCTTGCGATTTTTGTCCCATGGCGCTTCCTAAGACACCATCGTCTCTCGTCGTACACCGATCCGTTAGTCGGGGTCTACTCTGTCCCGCGATGCGAATCTCACATTTACACATGCACACAATCTTGATAGGAAGTTTAGCGTTCGAGCGTAGCGTGCTCGATGAGGTCACTGAGCTCAAAGGCCTGTTGTGCGTAAAACTCGCTGGATGTCGTCTTTATATGCAGAAGTTCCTCCTCCATGGACGAGAGCAACAGCACGAGCTTCTCGTAGTCGCCTTGACAGTGCATGTGCAGACTGCGCATGATCCGCTCTCTCGTCTTGGCGCGATCCCGCGGTGACAGTTCTTGACGCCATTGTGACGAAACCCGGCGAACGAGTCGAGGGCGTTTTGCAGCGCCCGCAGCAACATTGGTCTGTTCCTGTGGTGGCGAAGAGGGAGGTGTGTGGCGCTTGTGAGACGCATGTGTCTGAATATTCACAGTCGGGTCTGGCGAGAGGAGGTTGTGTATACGCCACGAAGACGTAGTAGGTGGCGTCGCAACGAGTCGAGTAGTAGAGGTGACAGTGTGTCTCGGGCTCGCCGTGGGGTCCAGCCGCTCGTTTGGAGGGCTCTCTTCCCACACGGAACGAGGTGATGTGACGTTGTCCGGTAGGCAGGGCGAGCCTAACTTGGTGGGTCGGTCGAGGAATGCCACAAGTGGCGATGCCAGTGGAGCTTTGTCTTCTATAAAGCTGTTGCTGTTGGCTCTAGGTCGTTCCTGCTCCTGTTCCTGTCGCTCGTCACTACGTTGTAGCATTATTGCTGGGTGCATTGCATTCGTGGAGGCCTCGATTGACATGACAGGGCGTGCGTGTCCAGGCAGCTGCTGTCGACGCCGCAGCAGCTCCCGCTGGTCCAATAGTGGCAACTGTTTGTCTGCGTGGCTCGCGAGTAGCCCTAGCAGGCCGTCGGCAGCGCGTTCATTGGAGAAAACGGCGCGACTGGGCAGTAGATGCGGTATCCGAGGCGCATCGCTGTCGCTTCTTGGCTCCGAGCCGCGCTCGCGGCGCTCCGACGCTCTGTGGTGTGTCGACATGACCGCGTGGACGTCAGTGGCGAAGCAGATGAAGGGAGTTCAAGCGACTTACCGGTAGGGCGCCAGGTGTTGCTGCTGGTGCATAACTCGCGGAATAAGGATTTCGGAGCTCGAAAAGGTGTCCAGTCGAGAAAACCTCGAGTGTCGCTGATTGGCCCAAAGTTCGAACAAAAATGAAGAAAAAGAGAGCGAGACAAATTTCGAACCAGAAACTGGCCGCACGTGAGCTTTCAAGAGCCTCGCTTTAGGTCGCCGATATATTTAGAGTTCGTATTCGGTTTTAGCACATTGAGCAATCAGTGTGTGTCCTTAAATGAAATTGTCGATAAAGCAAGGAAGGTGGACCTTAAGCATGAAACAGCCCGGATGCAGGAAACTTCTTCAATAGTGCACATGCTGTTCACATGACGGACAAGTTTGGCAGCTTGCCTGGCAAGTATGACGCGAGCTTCCAGCCGATGACGACTATGCTAGCAGTCGCTTTGGGCAGCATCGTTTCGTGTCCGCAATGAGTGCGTCGACCGACAAATGCGTCGTTGTGTCTGCGGTGGAGTAATGCCCTGCTGTTCTGCCTTCGCCAGCATTTTGATTTTTTCACGGTTGCAGGCCTCGTCTGTAGTGGACAATGCAGTGTGCACGACACAGCAACTTGCTGAGCAAAAGCCTGCGCAAGGCTGCAAGGCGCAAAGCAGCGGGAATCGGGCATATCGCGACCACAGACAGCCGGTCACGCGGAATCGCTGCGACGTGACTTGTTTCCTGCAGACATTCCGCCCTTGGAGACTGGAGGCATTTGTACAGAGCCCCCTCATTGTCGAGAGGGCAAGCTATTAACTTGGTGGTCGTAGCCTACCTTAGTCAGTTCAGATGCGGCATGAAACAGAATTCCCTGACGTTACAGTCTATCTCCTTGAAGGAAGGCGAGCGCCTTCTCCCTTGGCCTTGCTACAAGTTGATGCTTGCACTGCCGGATTTAATTCTCTCTTGCCTCCTCATTTAGCGTACTATCGCGGCGGTGCAAGTGGCGACACCACACTCGAGCACTCGGCGACAGGCTGCTCGAGATTTCATGTTCCTCGAGAGATCCTCCCGTACTGTTCGGGCGAGGTAGCTGGCCTCAACATGATCTCTTCGCTGGCTACGGAGCTAGGCTTGCATTAGAGCTCATCTGCCAAGACTTGCGTCTCCAATCTGATCAACAGCAGGTCCTTGCTCGTCTAAGCCTTACCTGAACCAATGCTCGACTGACTTAAGTACGAAGTAGGGATCGGGCACGAAATTTTCGGATTTAATGGAAGACGCGTTTAAAATGGTTCTAACCGCGTCTTTGCTGATGAAAGCTCGCTTGCACACGTCACATATATCTCGATCCCGTCCTGACGCTTCATTCCGAGATAAGAGTGGCCGATGACAGGAGGAGAAGCTTGTGTGACCCCGACGTGCGGCAAAAGTGGCTCGCTCGTGTGTCCGACATGCAAGAAGCTGGGCATCCCGCCGGCTATGAGCACCTTTTGCTCGCAAGAATGCTTCAAGGGCTACTGGTCCTCGCACAAGGCGCTGCACAAGATGTTCACACAGGCTCTGGCTGAGGAACAGGCCCGCGTCGAACATGCATCGCCCTTCGATGGCTACGAATTCACAGGCAAAATGCGACCCGGTGAAGTGTCGGAGACTGTCAAGGTGCCTGAGACTATCAACCATCCGGACTACGCCGAGACAGGCATCCCAGAATCGGAGCAGCGTGCCAGACGCGAGAGCAAAGGTATTCCAGTGTATACACCCGAGCAGATTAAGGGCATTCGCGAGGCTTGTCGCCTTGGTCGTGAAGTGCTGGACATCGCAGGCAAAGCTCTGCGTCCTGGTGTCACTGGTGACGAGATCGACAAGATCGTGCATCAAGCTTGCATGGAGCGCGAGTGCTACCCGTCACCACTCAACTACTATCACTTCCCTAAGTCCGTCTGTATATCGGTGAATGAGGTCATTTGCCACGGCATCCCAGACTCGCGTCCTTTTGAAGATGGGGACATTGTGAATTTGGACGTGACAGTGTACAAGAACGGATATCACGGAGACCTGAACGAAACTTTCTTGGTGGGCAACGTCGACGAAGAAGGCGTGCGGCTGGTCAAGACGACATTCGAGAGTCTAGCTGCTGCAGCCAAGATCATCCGCCCTGGAACAATGTTCCGTGAACTGGGCAAACACATCTCGGCGGTGGCCAACGGAGAGGGTTTCTCTGTTGTGAAATCATATTGCGGTCACGGTGTTGGAACACACATGCATGCTATTCCGGATATTCCTCATTACGCGAAAAACAAGGCTGTTGGTATCATGAAGCCCGGCATGATCTTCACGATTGAGCCAATGATCAATGTCGGCACATGGCGCGACCAGACGTGGCCTGATGAATGGACCTCTGTGACAAGGGATGGCCTACGCTCAGCACAATTCGAGCATTCGTTCCTCGTGACGGAGACAGGTTACGAGATCCTGACTGCACGCGAGAATGAGCCTGTGATGGAGTGGAACCAGGCAAAACTGCAGCGTCCACTCTAAACGCGGCGTGGTGAAATAGCAGCAAGAGTAGGTATCATGATTATGATAGTGTAGTTTCGCGATGTCAATGACGCTGCTTTCTCTAGTGACAATAGTTGTTTCATTCATTTCCGCATCCAGTACTCATGACTATAAAACTTGCGATGTCGGAGTCGCTCCACGGCGAAGATACTACAGGCGTAGTAACATAGCGCTCCTGTTGCAAACCCACGCACAGCTTGTAAGCGTGATGACCTCCATTCTGAAAAGTAAAACCCCACAACCGCACCAATCTTGTGAATCCCGGAAAACGCTGCGTAACCTCGTGTTTCCCAGATATCTACATGATCAACCCCCACGGAGAGCAAGTTCTATAGCAGCAATGAGCAACTAATTGATCATGGAATAACTAGACTACATACCATTCGAGTGACGCCTAGGATGATAGTGAGGCAAATGTATACCAGATGGACGAGCAGCACGAGACGGAATTGCGAGTAGAGCATGCCGAAAAGACCACTACGAAACAGAAACGTGCCGCCCAGCATCATGAGGAGGTTGACAAGAGCTGCGATCTGTAGCAGAACCTGAACACTACGGAAATTGTCAGATGACGCCATTCGTCACTGTGTCACTCCAAAACGTTGTCTACACACAACGAGACAATGGAGTCGCTGCTGTTGTCCGATACGTCTTGGCCTGGCAAGTCTCCGTACTCGATGGATGAGTTAAGTCCGACATCTACGAGGTACAAACACGCAGACAGAGCTGCATTAACGCCGAAAAACGGAGGCACGTCGCCTCCGATCTTCATGCTCATGAAACTTCAATTTAACGCGAATGAAACAAACGTTTGATTTGAGCGTAATTTAACGTTGGTTATTTTGTTTTTGAAAAAAACTTTTGCGCGCCATATTACGGAATCGACCTCCGTCCAGCAGGGACAAGGAGACGAGTACGGGACGCTATGGGGATCTCCGGTCTCCTGCCAGTACTCAAGAGCATCACCGAGACCAAGACCATCGACGAGTACAGGGGCCAGACGCTCGCTATCGACGGCTACTGCTGGTGCGTCGTCAATCTAAAAGATCATTATAAAAATGTTTTTCTTAATTTTATCCGTCAGGCTTCATCGTGCCATTTACTCATGCAGCCAGGAGATTTGCCTTGGCCAGGAGACCGACAAGTACGTACTTATCAGTAGAACTGCTTCCCTGTCTAAGTGATGAAGCCATTAACGCTATTGCACTGTTGTTTTGTGCAGATATGTAACGTATTTTATGGATCGGATCACTTCACTGCTCGACAACGGCGTGACTCCTTACGTTGTATTCGACGGAGGTCCACTCCCCATGAAAAAAGACACAGAGGAGGAACGACGCAAGTCACGACAGAAGAACCGAGAACTCGGCATCCAGCACTACCAAAACAAGCGCTTCAGTGAGGCTCGCAAGTGCTTCATTCGCGCTGCTGATGTGTCTCCCTACATGGCTCATCGAGTCATCCAGGTGCGTTGTGGGTTGCTAAAATATTTTTTGTCGAGATTGAAATACTGATGTTTTTTCTACCTTAATCAGCACCTGAAAGCGCAGAATGTGCAATATGTGGTGGCCCCGTACGAAGCGGATGCCCAGCTTGCGTATTTGGTGAAGAGCGGACTTGCGGACGGTGTGATCACCGAAGACTCGGATTGTCTTCCCTTCGGATGCCAAACTGTCCTCTTTAAAATGGACCGCGACAATGTTGCACAGGAAATCCAGACAGCCAACCTCAAGAAAAACAAGGGAATGAGCTTTCACATGTTCACTGAACAAATGGTACGATATGTTCGTTCTCGAATCAAAATTATCACTAACTTGGTGGTGGTAGTTTCTAGAAATGTGTATCTTTTCAGGTTGTGATTATCTACCAAGTATTCCTGGTTTTGGGTTGAAAAAAGCATATTCTGCGATGAAGCAGCATGGCTCCTTCACAAAGGTGTATTTGCAAAACATGTGCACCATACTCAGATTACTTCCAAGGCTCTGACTTCGCTCTCTACATCCAGATAATTCGTGCGCTTCGCCTTGAAGGAAAAGTTCGAATTCCCGCTACATATGAAGATGACTTTAGAAAAGCAGTATTGACTTTCCGTCATCAACGGGTATATTGCCCCATGAAAAAGGTTTGTTAATCGAGCTCGACTCCGTTAGTGTTCCTACTGAGTTAACCTTTTTGTGTGGTGGTATGTTTGCCAGGAGTTGGTTCCATTGACACCTATTCCAGCGAACCTTGTGGAAATTGATCCAGCCATGGACTTTGTGGGGCCGATGCTACCTAGTGAAATTGCAAAAGATATTGCTGATGGAGACATGGACCCTATTACCATGAAGCGCTTCCCTGCCCAGACACCACCGTCTCGTCAGAACTCAATTCAACCAAGCGCCGCTAACCGAATGGAGCGAGTGACTAGAAAAGCAGTTGCACCCCCCAGACCGAAAGTAGCGATTACTTCGTTCTTCCACGCGTCAGAATCTACCGCGGCTGCTGTGCTCAATGCCCCTCGGTCGAGTCCAGTTTCCGTGAAAAGAAAGCTTCCATCGTCCTTTATGGACATGTGGACATCCAAAGCTGAGTCTCCTAGCAAGAAAACTGATCCAAGCGATTCCCTTGTAAGACCTGCTGCCAGTCCACTTTTGACAAGTCGCTTTTTTGGTGGAAAACCAAAGGAAATGTCACCACCGGACGACTCTGTCAAGAAAAGCGTACCACGTTCTTTAGACTCGTATCAAAGTCAAGAACCTCGTGGAGTTGATGTGGCAAGAAATATCTCATTCGACCCGCTCAAGGACAAAATCCGAGTATTGCCAACTGTCCGAGGTGACGAGATTACTAAAGAAAATCAAGCACCGAATTCCCTGGAGACTGCACATAGTGTCCCTCCACCTGTGAAAGAAACGGCGTTTTCAAGAATGATGCGTGCTGGCTCAATGCTCCAGCAGCACAAACAAAAGAAACGAAAGCCCATCGGTCCAGGCTATCGCAGTGGAAATCTGCGTATCGCTCACCAAGCCTCTCTTTCCAGTCGAATCGAACAGTTCGCGTTTTCAGGCAACTGCAAAGCAAATGAACCGGAGAGCATACCCAGCATCAATTCCGACTCGCCACTGGAGCAATCGACAGACGCAGACAGCTCGTCGGAAAACCTTGATGAACCCGAGGATACACCAGTTAGCATGAAAACGGACAACGATAATGACGATATCGTTTCGAAGGCGAACAAACTGGATGAACAAGTAGGTATTGATACAAATATGGCGCAAGCTGCTAAAGTTACTGTACCGGGACCTGTAGCACCATTCGATCGGTTCCGTTTCCAACACTGAAGATTTCCTTGTCCAGATTTCAACTTTTGAGTATATTTGTGCAATATATCTGCTTTCGCACTCAAATGTTTACCTACTACATCTCTGTGATTTCTCGTTTACACAGAGGACAACTATTGTTTTCACGAATCCAACCACCAACGCAATCTACACATATACAAGCATAAACGAATTAGTTCCTTAAAAAAAGGTAATATGGCGAAAAACATACTACTCACCCTCATGAAACACGTGAGCGCACGGGAGAGTCATCGCACGATCGTTTGGCACGAAGTTGTATTGGCAGATGATGCAACTACAGGTACGACCATTTCGTCAATGTCAACACCATTTACAGGACTACATTTTTTGCAGGAGAATACGTACGTGTCTTCACAGTGACCACGAGTCCAGCGATGAGTAGGGAGGCTTGACAACACTTGAGGGGCCATTTGCCGCCATCGCTCTTTTTTCACGTCGCCATTTTCGTCGCCAAGCCTCAGGAGCTCTTCATAGGTCATGTTGTCCGGGTCTATACTATGTTGGTGGCTTGTCAAACCCGAGAGCAGCGTATTGCTTGACAGGTGAGATCGCTGGTTGTACACTTCTTGCTCAACAGACTCGCGAAGCAGACGTGCCTCGTACTCTTCATATGCCGCAATATTCTGTGCAGCAAAATATTGTTGAGGTCAGTACCACTAATACTCTTAGCAAATACATCTCTGTTACCTCTTGCTGCTGTAGATAGCGTGCCAAAGCTAGTGAAGCGTCCTCATCACTCTGAGCTCTGGGTCGAGGTGCCGGCGAGGAAATTGTCGGTGGCAACGGCGAAGGGTTTGTCGATGGAAACGGCGACGGGTTTGCCGGTAGTAGCGAAGAAGACACCATTGGTGGCGATAGAGAAGGCTCCGGGGATGCATCAGACACCCAGCGGTATCGGTCATGACGATGCGTGCGAGGATCGAGTTCCTGTTCTAGCTCGTATCCATAAGCGCGGGCCGCTGTTCGTTCTGGTGAATGAGGGTGGAGACGGAGTCGAGGACGAGTCCGCGTGCGGGGCTCCCCAGTATGTGTTGTCATAGAGTGTGCTGACTGTGGAGAACCGTGTGAGCTGTTTGATTGATCTGAACGTAGTTCATGCAGCATCCGTCGAGGTGGACTTGAAAGTGCACGATTTGAATTGGTGAGGCTTGCAGGGAGAGTGAAGTCCAAATGTAGACGCCGTCGTGATGCAGGAGACGAGTACATCCTATTGGTGCTGTGTAGCCAACTGTCTGTAGTATCTTCCTTCTCCTCCTGGTCGTCACTATTGCGAGATGCTCTTGTCGACAACTCTGGAGACCCCATCGACGAGTTCGGACTTTCAGCGCAGATATCGTCTCTCGACAGGAATCCAGACCGCAAGCTTCTCGACACGTTATCCAACGATTCACTATTATTTCTTATGGCAGAGCTGAAGTCAGCGCGGGGACTCGTGAGATCGATCACTCCAAACTGAGCACATTAAAAAATTAGTCCATGTATCCTTGCAATAAAGTGGCAAGTGTCAATACCGTCGACATTCGCGCGTTCGGAGTGGACTCGACGCTTCTCGGTGTCTCGGGCTGACTGGGGGACGTCTGCACTTCATCATTTCTCTTCTATAGGGGCCAAGAACACAAATGCATTAGATTTACTAAACAATGTTCTCGATCGGAGTTGACGCACCCCTTGCGACTCTGTCAGTAGGCGGTTGTGCGAGCGCTCCAGTCGCACGTAGCGCCGCTTCAAACGCGCGTACTTCTTCTCCAGCAGATCGCGTTGCTGTCGCTCGCGCTCAAACGCCACCTCCATGGCGCGTAGGCGGCGTTCGGTGCCCGATCCGTTCCGGTCCATACCAAATTTCGTATTTGTGATGCGGATAGGAACAAAATTTGGCGCGAAAACAAAGTACAGTGAAGAGAATGGTATAGAAGACATACAAATTTGAGTACACTCCAATTCTCGTCATCTGTTGTGATTTCCAGTGTGCGGACCGCTTCGAGGTCTCACTTCGCAAGGGAATGCAGTAAATGTGATGTGGCCTGCCAGTGGTCCGAACGAATGACGCATTCGTCGATTTCGTTGCAGAAACGCACGATGAACGATGCCCTGGACCACGTTGCAAGTGGAAACGGCAGTGCCGACGACACCTGTGCAGATGATTTTGCGTTCGCCATCAGAGATAATCTCCTCGAAAATTGATTCGGTTGGTGATTCGCGTCACTACTGGAGCATCTGCTCTATGTTGGTCCGTCCAGGGAAATCCTATGAAATATATCAAGCCACGTCGGTGAGATTGTGATGGTACTGTACTCATCGCACCGTTGCCTACGAATTCAGCACCGGATTACCAGTGACTTGATTAGCTGCGACGCTATATAATTGCTGGTGTACGTACCTTGATGTGGTACGACGAACTTCGAGGCTCGAAGCTTTCGATGTCGCTGCTTCGTGAGCACTGATGGCAGATGAAGCGCGTTTGACGTGTTGCAAATCTGGATCGAGTTGCAAAAGGACTTGGCACCTTCAGCTGCAACTGTTCAGTCTTGTTTCGGCGCAGCTTACGCAGACGTTTTTCGATGCACACCCCACAGCACAAGGACCGTGATTGACACTTGAAGCAAATCCTGCGGCGAAATAGAAGCTCGCAGTTGAATGGACAGTGGACTTGTCCGACGGCGGTCGAGTTGGGGACCAATGGAAACGACGTCTGGTGCCTTGATCTCAATGTTTGTCCGACGGCGGCGCCGGCATATCCGTGGGTGGGACACGTGCGATCGTAGTCCAGAAGCGCCAGGCATCCCTATGCATTTGCGTGGAAGGACCAGGATATGAACCCTCGCTAGAGTCCCAAGTTGGGACGGGACTCACTCTTTCATTTGCGCTCGGACGTCCACACCACCAGCCACGACTCGAGTTCTATTCTGCAACTATGGCCGAAGAAGAAAGCTGTTGCGGCTGCGTCTCGCTTGATGCGGATAACGAGTATGACATGGGGTTCCACATTGGATCCATCTTTATCATCTTTGCAGTGTCCGCTGCGGGCACGCTTGTCCCTATTATCTCGCAGAAGATCCCGCAGTGCAAGGCCAACTCGGTTATCATGGAAGCCATCAGTGCCTTCGCCTACGGCGTCGTCATCGCCACTGGTCTCATTCACATGATCAATGAAGGTATCGAGAAACTGAGCGACGAGTGTCTTGGCTCCATTGTCGAGGATTACGAGAGTCTTGGATTGGCGTTCGTCCTCATTACGCTGGTTATGATGCACTTTATCGAGTGCGAGAGCTCGGTGTTTTTTGGTGCTCAAGGTTCGATGCTCCATGGTCACGGCCACGCTCATGGTGAGTCCATCATGCAAGAAGCGGTGATCACTCCGGAAGGTGCAATGACTCCACGACCTGCTGATCACCCATACCACGACAAGTCTCTGGACCAAAGTGTCCACAACTCCAAGGTTCGCCGCAAAATTGCTACGCTTATCTTCGAAGCTGGCGTCATCTTCCACTCGGTCATTATTGGTCTTGACCTGGGTGTCACCACCGGCTCGGAGTTCAAGACGCTGCTTGCTGCTTTGTGCTTCCACCAGTTTTTCGAGGGTGTCGCCATCGGCACCTCTGCTCTGAGCTCTCTGGAGACCAAGGGCAAGTTGTTCATGGTCAACTTTGCATTCGCCATCACGACCCCTGTCGGTCAGGTCATTGGTATTGCTATCCGCAGCACGTACTCCTCCTCGTCATCGACTGCTCTATGGGTACAGGGAATCCTTGACTGTGTCGCCGGAGGTATCCTGCTGTACACGGGCCTTGTGGAATTGCTTACGTACAACATGACCACAAACGGTCAGTTCCTCTCTCGCCCTGCTTCACAACGCTTTACGTTGTACATCTGCTTGTGGCTGGGTGCTGGTCTCATGGCGCTCATCGGCAAGTGGGCGTAAGTTATCATTGTTAAGTGAACCTAAGGATGAATGAGGTATTTAGCTCCTACCAGATTGCATTGAAGTGTTTTACAAATACAACTTGGTTTCTGTGTTTAACACCTTCGTCTACATGTAGCGATTAATATTCGAACGTGTTACGACCAGAGATAGCTACACTTCCATCAGCCTCGTCGCATTGATCTCCTACCTCGAATGCTCTTCCTGGTTGCTTCGAGGCACACTCGGATTGAACCATTGATCAAATGGTACAATAGCGGTACTGCCCACCCGCACGATCTCCGCGCATGGAAGCGCGTCCCATCGGATAGGGAACCGTTTGAACAGATCCAATGGAGAATGATGAGTCGCGCATACCGAGTCTGGCGGCGGCCGTTGCGTGCTGGGCCGTGCTGTGGACGCTCATCCTCAACGTCGTGCCCGCGGGTCCCAGCGGCCGCAATCATATCGTCACGCTCAATGCAGCGCACGGTGTCGTGTCCACGATCTCCTCGACCGTCACGCTCTACTATGGCCTCGATACAACCATCTCTGTGGCAATCTCGCTCTCGTTCTTCCTCGTAGACCTCGTGGTTATGGTGTACTCGGACGGACTGCGCAACCTATTGTCGTTGAGGCAGTCAAGGCTCATGGACTATGGCCACCACATCTTCGGTCTGTATTGGGGGGCGATGCTCTTTATCAATGAGGCCACCGTGTGTGACGCGTCATTCGGCAACGCATACGTCTGGATGCAAACGAACGAGGTGAGCACGGGCTTCTACAACTGGTACCGACTCACAGACAGCACAGTGGCGGGTGCGCTGTTCGCTAGCTCGTTCTTTTTATCGCGTGTGGTTTTCAACACAGTCTACATCATACCGAGGGTGACCAAGCAATGCCAACCGCTGTACGTACTGGCGTGCTCGCCGTTCTTCATGTTGCAGTATGTATGGTTCTACATGATTGCGCGCAAATTGATTTCGAGTGCACCAACGGCCTCCCGTGACAAGAACGAGCAACGTGTGGAGAACAAGAAGGATGCCTAGGTTACCGAAATGTACAATGGATGCGTCGTGCATCCACTAAGCAACAGGGGAGATTGATCAAAGAATGACCATAGACACAGTGCATGAATTGTTCACAACTACAGCTTCATGACAACTTGTGTAATCCGTCGTATGCTCTGAAAGTCTTGAATCCGACAAAAGCATTGGAGCTCTGTGGAGAACTCTTGGATTGAGCACTGAGGCTGATGGACAATACTTAGTGATGGTGCTGATGATAATTGGATTTGACCCAAGGGTTCTTCCACGCAGTTCTCTCGAACCTTGGTATCCCTGTTCACTTTTTTATGGTGGTAAGCAATATGTCTCTGATTGGAGTGGGGGTCCTATTTTACCCTTACGAATTCGACATATTTCACGTGACGCGAATTCGACTACCAAGAACGAACGCATAATGTGTGAACATGCCCACAGGGTAGTACGGAGAGCATGGATACGGGTAAAAGACACCGTGTTTCATGTCGGAAACTTTCGAATGAAGCAAATGAACTTCAGGTGAAGACAAACACAGGTTCGTGTTTTTATCACGCGATCCCCACTTTTTTACAGGGAAGTGTACAATTCTACATTGTTGATCAGTGATAGGCATGCATGCAATTTGTCCGGCGGCGGTGTTGCGTGAGATGTGACGTCCTGTGCCGACGGCGGTGCTGCGTGAGATGTGACGTCCTGTGCCGACGGCGGCAGTCTGTTCTCTATGTGTGGAACCTGGTCACCATCCAGTGAAGCTAACCTACGCTTTGACTCGAAAGACATCGAACGTCACTTTTCCTTTTTCGCTATAGCGAACAAACTCCTCGCGCTTGAATCGTCTCGCAGATACCACAATGGCCGAAGAAACTTGCTGCGGATGTGTCACCCTCGATGAAGCTGAGGAATATGACATGGGGTTCCACATCGGATCCATCTTCATCATCTTTGCAGTGTCCGCGGCCGGCACGCTGATCCCCATTATCTCGCAGAAAATCCCACAGTGCAAGGCCAATTCGATCATCATGGAAGCTGTGAGCGCATTTGCCTTCGGTGTTGTTATCGCCACGGGTTTGATCCACATGGTGAACGAAGGTATCGAGAAGCTGAGCAACGAGTGTCTTGGCTCCGTAGTGGAAAACTACGAAAGTCTGGGCTTGGCTTTCGTGCTAATTACTCTTGTGGCCATGCACTTCATCGAGTGCGAGAGCTCGGTGTTTTTCGGAGCTCAAGGCTCGATGCTGCATGGTCACGGTCATGCCCATGGAGAAGTTAGCGCACAAGACACTACTATTACACCTGCTGGGGGCTCGACGCCGCAGAGCGCTGAGAACCCGTATCACGAAAAGTCCCTCGACCAAAGCTCCCCTGACTCCAAAATCCGCCGCAAAATTGCCACGCTCATTTTCGAGGCCGGCGTCATATTCCATTCCGTCATTATCGGACTCGACCTCGGTGTTACAGCGGGCTCGGAGTTCAAAACGCTTCAAGCAGCTCTCTGCTTCCACCAGTTCTTCGAAGGTATTGCCATCGGTAGCTCGGCGCTAAGCTCGATCGACAGCAAGAGAAAGCTTTTCATGGTCAATTTCGTGTTCGCGATCACGACTCCCGTCGGCCAGGTGATCGGTATTGCTATCCGTAGCACGTACTCGGACTCGTCGACAACTTCTCTATGGGTACAGGGCATTCTCGACTGCGTGGCTGGTGGTATTCTGCTGTACACGGGTCTGGTGGAGCTGCTCACGTACAACATGACCACAAACGGCCAGTTCCTGTCTCGTCCTGCGGCCCAGCGTTTCGCGCTATACATTTGCCTATGGTTGGGTGCTGGTGTCATGGCTCTCATCGGCAAATGGGCATAAATTTGGTGTAGCATTGATGCATTCATTTGGTGAACGCCTTAATGTTTTACCACTTCATTCCCTCCTAGCAATGCTTTCATCCGCTTCAGTTTAAAAAATAAAGCACTGGAGACTTTGCGCTAAGGTCTTAGTTCATTTCAAGTTCGCATGACGTATGGTATGTGACCACTCATATGTAGTGCTAACTCAACCTAGAAATGCATCCGTCAAGCGAAAGTGGACTCTGCGACGTCACGAAAGACATGCAATCCATCTTGGTAGTACACAATTCGCCTTCGGACAATGCACAAGACGCGATGATATGTCATTTCGCTAGGCAACGAGTTAACTGTCAACGTGAGACGGGGTAGTCAACCCGATGTGATCAGAGGCACCACTGAGTCGAAAGCTTCGACGTGAGACGGGGTAGTCAACCCGATGTGGTCAGAGGCACCACTGAGTCAAAAGCTTCGATAGGTGAAGCACCATGGGCTTCATTGTGCGAGAGCTCTGTATTCTACTCTTGGTTCGATTGTGAATGACCCACCGAGTACATGGTGAAGGAGGCAGTTCTACGTTTCGTCCTCATAAATTCAACAACGTCAAAATGCGTTCGTGTTGAATGCAGATACTATATTGCCTACAACGTCGACGCACCAAGACAGCTGCACAGCTTCGACACCACAGCTTATATCGCAACGTACGTCGAGTGCAATAATGATTGCAACCTACCTAATCGCGCCTCTGTGGTAACTCGGGAATGGATTACACAACCATCCAGCACCTAGAATCGTCTAGACATGGCAACCGCTGTAGATAACATTTGTCAGCAGTTGTATGTACATTTACGGTCGGTGCACCTTGGCGAAATCCCATTCCATCACGGGCTCATTCTCACGTGCGGTCAGAATCTCGTAGCCCGTCTCAGTCACGAGGAACGTGTGCTCGAACTGTGCCGAGCGTAGACCATCCTGCGTGACGGCAGTCCAGTCATCCGGCCACGTCTTATCACGCCACGTGCCCATGTTGATCATAGGCTCAATCGTGAAGATCATGCCGGGCTTCATGATGCCAACAGCCTTGTTCTTCGCGTAATGAGGGACGTTTGGAGAGCAGTGAAACAGTGATCCGATACCGTGACCACAGTACGTTTTTACAACCGAGAAGTCCTCTGCGTTGGCCACAGCCGAGATGTGCTTGCCCAGCTCACGGAACATGGTGCCTGGACGCACCAATTTGGCCGCCACTGCCAGACTTTCGAACGCCGTCTTAACCAGCCGCACGCCGTCCTCGTCGACATTACCGACCAAAAACGTGTCGTTCAGGTCTCCGTGATATCCGTTCTTGTACACTGTCACGTCCAAATTCACAATATCCCCATCTTCAAAAGGACGCGAGTCTGGGATGCCGTGGCAAATGACCTCATTCACCGATATACAGACGGACTTAGGGAAGTGATAGTAGTTGAGTGGTGACGGGTAGCACTCGCGCTCCATGCAAGCTTGATGCACGATCTTGTCGATCTCGTCACCAGTGACACCAGGACGTAGAGCTTTGCCTGCGATGTCCAGCACTTCACGACCAAGGCGACAAGCCTCACGAATACCTGCGATCTGCTCTGCATTGTAGATGGGGATGGTCTTGCTGGCCTTTTGTTCCGACACGGGGATGCCTGTCTCGGCGTAGTCCGGGCGTTGGATGTGCTCCGGCACCTCGCTCATCTCCGACACTTCCCCGGGTCGTAGCTTGCCTGTGAACTCGTAGCCGTCGAAGGCCGACCCGTTCTCAGCGCGGGCCTGTTCCTCAGCCAGAGCCTGTGTGAACATCTTGTGCAGCGCCTTGTGCGAGGACCAGTAGCCCTTGAAGCATTCTTGCGAGCAAAAGGTGCTCATAGCCGGCGGGATGCCCAGCTTCTTGCATGTCGGACACACGAGCGTGCCGCTCTTACCGCACGTCGGGGTCACACACGGAGCTCCTCCCATCCTGGTCTCCACTCGTCGAATGAAGGGTATCAACGGCTGTCTCAGAAATTGACAGAAAACGTAGCAATTGGTGTGGTACACATATCCAGAGTGATGGTCATGTTGAAGCATGAGAAGTCGCATTCCGCACGGAGCATGCCGCAGTATTTGGAGGTAGCGACGCCAGGAGGCGACAACATGACAGAATTACAGGAGATGGAGGTGGTGCGTGTGGTCTAGCTACGATAGCAACACTGATGATAGTAATGATGTTGTGGCCGATAATACAGTCCGAACGCGCACATGAAGACAGCAATATCCAAGTCGCTGACAGCCCTAATAAATGTACAGTGCGCCGTTTTTCTTGTTTTATTTCTTATTTATTAAACTCTGACTGGAAACAGATGAAGGCGCATCCAGGTTTGACGTGAGAATCAGCAGCAGCTTCAGTCGAGACAAAGGGACGACGGTGGGGCGATCAGTGGCACAAGTTTACGTTCCAACACTCCAAGAACGAGTGCATGCTGCACTGTTGGGGCCGTGTGGGCTCGCTTTGGAGCTTGTTAACTTCGTTCTGAGTATGCTCATCTTCTTCGCTTACATCGCCGAACTTTACGACCAGGATATCTACTACTCACACTCACGCACTGCGGTGGAGATGGTTGCGACGACATTCTTCATCTTCGACTTTGGTTTGCACCTTTTTGTAGCGACAGATCCATGGAAATACGTATTCTCAGCCCATGGCATGATTGACCTCGTCACGATTATCCCATCGCTCATTGTGGTGAGTACCTCCTAGAGTGTTATTGCTGAAAGGAATATTGAGGGTGGGTGCATTTCTGCAGTTTATTGACCCAGGAAGACGATCAAACTTGATGTTCGTATTCCGCGTGCTTCGCATTTTTCGAGTTCTACGTGTGTTGCGGTTGGCCCACTACATCCAGTTCAAGAAACATGGATTTGAATACGAGGTAACATACATTTCTTAGATATGCTTACGTCAGCATGGTAACCTCCATGTGCTCCTTCGTGTATCTAGCTCGGTGTTTTCATTTTATCTACAATTGCTGTCATCCTGTGCGCGGCAGGTATTTTTCAAGCGTTGGAGTCCGATGAGTATGACGAAGATCGGAAACTACAGTTCCACGACTCACTGTACTTTGTGCTAGTGACGGTGTCGACAATAGGCAAGATATTTGTTTGTGAAGGAGACAAATAGGTTGCTAAGTTGCCAGTTTGATTGTGATTAGGCTATGGAGATATCACTCCGCGCACCGTGTTGGGTCACGTTTTCGTGATTATTGTCATTATTGGCATATTCACGATTGTTCCCGCCGAAGCAAACAAACTCAACGCACTAGCGAAACAAAATAGCTCATGGGACAAGGAGGTCGCGGTGAAGTCTTCAGGACATGTCATTGTGTCTGGATACAATTTATCGGCCAGCACAGTCCTGGAATTCCTTCAAGAGTTTTACCATCCCAGTCGTGGCTCGATTCAATTAGACGTGGTGTTTATCAGTGATGAGCCACCGTCTTTGGAGCTGATATGCATTCTTGAAAAGCAAAAGTACCGGCGACGAACAAGCTATCTACGAGGGAGTTTAATGAAGGAACGAGATCAATGCCGAGTAAAGATGGCATCGGCAACTGCAGTATTTTTCTTGGCAAACAATCGGCACGAGCCTGCACAGCAAGATGCAGCAACCATTTTGCACGCAGTTTCCATACGAAATTATGCGGATAGTTGTGGAAAGCACGTGGACATCTATGTGCAACTACTGTCACGCGTGCACGAATACGAAATGTCGTCAATATTGCTTGGTGCCAACGCCACAAGGACATCTTCACTGAAAGATATGCTACTGGCACGTGCTGCGGTTTGCCCCGGCTCAAGTACGCTGATCCTGAACTTAATCCGTTCATACCATTTAGGCCAATACGCTAAGCGACGAAAATGGGGCAAAGCATGGATTCACGAGGTACGCATATATTCAAACACAATGAATGACAGATGCAGTTGGTTTACTTGTTTGGAATGCTGCTACAGTATTTGGACGGGCTGACGTACCAGATTTTCCCTATAACCTTTTCGTCCCGATTCGAACACCGCAAATTCGGAGTCGTTGCTCGCCACATGTACGAAAGATACGGGGCACTACTCATTTCTACTTTCAGCCAAAAAGCAGACAAGGAAAGTGATGGATCTCAAGGTATTGTACACCTGGCACCATTTGGCTCGTTCATATATGAAGGGTACGCATTCGTTACCCGATCGCTATGGAGCACACTCCTCTAACTTGAACTTAAACTCTGCTATGAAAGAGATATTGGTTTTGTAATAGCTAGAACCGCATCCGATGTAATTCGTATTGTCAACTCCTACGGATATTGGGAGGAATACCCCGAAGGCGAACGCAGGCTATCAGCAAGTTTGGTGACAAGCCCTGTGCGAGTTTCATCAGATTCTCGATGGCGTCGATCACCTCGCCATTGCTTTCATCCGACAACTAGATCTGCCTCTGTCCGAAATGTCCGTTTGGATTTGGTAGACTCAGTCGATGACTGCCAATGGAGAAGCCCAGCAGAAGATGTAGAGGGTGCGATTAACGAGATCTTGATCAAGAATTGTGATGCACCTGCTGCAGCACTACCCACCGACACACAACCAAAACCACCGCTGATTCCAGTCACTCGAGTGCGATCCATGACAACGGTAACCGATTCGCCTTCAAATGGTAGTGCATTGTATGCTGCTATTCAATCGAAGGATATGAACCAAATTGAAGCGGTTTTTGAACGAGATCACTATCGATCAAACGTGAAAGGACAATCAGATCATTACGTCATTTGCTCGAGGAATTTGTCGGATGCCGTGTCGATTGCTAGTCTTCTTCGACGATATGTCCGACAGGAATTTAAACGCAAGACACTTGGTGCACGACGCGCTGAAGAAGTACGAATTGTGTTTTTGATGGTGTACAAACCAACAGCCAAAGATCTGATGATAGTGGCGAAAGAAAGCTCTACTAGTTTACTTCGTAACGTACTTCTTGTGGTTGGAAGTCCAGCACGAGCAAACGATCTCGTGCGCGTTGAGGCTTCAAAAGCCCGGCAAATCGTGATCTTACCCCTCGACAAGAGCGTATCACGAGAAGCAGACCAACTGGCTTCTACGTATGAAGTGTCTGAATTTGGGCTTAGTGGGCAAAACAATTGGACTGATGATGAACGGCTCGCCGATTTCGGTGTTGTCTGTTCTTTACTTGCTGTTGAAATAACGAAGCAAGGGTTTTCCAAACGCATATCGCCTCGAAACCAACGTCAGCAGAGCAGCAGACTTGAAATTGATTCTGGGCCATCTCCAACGACTCATAATTCTTTCAGACGCGAATTGGAACAAGGTATTCCATTGGAAAGCGTGAAACTAAGAGCATTGGGACGCTTTCCAGGTCTTGATCCGTGCATTTTTCGTGAACATTCAGACATTATTGATGCGACGCTGCAGCAGTTCGACAACCAGTCGTTTAGAGCACTTGAGCGAAAGACTACCAATGCGGACTCAAGATCGGGAAAGGCAAATACGCTGTCAGTGCTACACTATGCTTGCAACGCGAAACTATGTCGCCCGTGTGATGAAGCTGTTCAAGACGAATTTCCGTCTCTGACCCCTTCCTTTGCTGGAGGTAATATCTTCCTATCAAGCCTCCTAAATCGCATTGTCTGTCAAGCTTTCTACAATCCTTACATCATGGAAGTGGTTGAAGCCCTCGCAAACGGAAGCGGTCCATTGGATCTCAGCAAAAATGATGGAACACCAGCTTTGACCTTGGGCGGTCCCAATGAAGGCGTTTACCGCCGACTTTACGATGTGGAAATCGATGAAGAATTCGTTGGTGGAGTTTTCATCGATGTTTTTCTAGCCTACATTTCAAATGAAAAGCTCGTGATTGGCATTATGCGGCAGACGTGCCCCGAACTAGACAACCTGCTACCATTTGTATACACTTGCCCTCCTTCATCACTAATCATGCACTCAAAAGATCGGCTATTCCTACTCGGGTGAAGAGATCGATAATGTGTAAATGAACAGAACAAATCGTAAAGGTTAAATGTCATCAGCTCAGCAACCAACAATCTTTCGGACTATTTTTTTCTCCCCGCTGCAGCTCTGGACCCAGGCTTAGCAACTGGCGCTCGCTTTGCATTTCCCTTGATGAAGTCACGCTGAGTCTTTTCTCGGCAAAAGTTGATGTGGCGCTCTGCGGCTTTTTCATTGAACCGGCGACTGCAATACTCACACTGGATGAGACTCGGGTCAGGAGCGGATGGTATCACAGGCGGTAGCTCCTTTCCTTCCTTTAGCGCCTTCGATACGTCACGACTCGCCTTCATGGCATTCCGGAACATTTCACTCTTTTTCTTCCAGTCTGCTGCGCCTTTTGCCTTAATCGGCTGCTCTGTTGCCGATAGTGGGGCCTTCCGACCACTACCACTCGAGCTTTTAGCCTTAGCCTTAGCTTCTTTCGCTAGTTTTTCTGCCTCCGTTCCTTCCAATCGCTTGGCTGCCATATTAAACACCTTGCGGTGCTCGGAGAAAACTTTTGCACAAACCTTCTGGTGCTTCTGGAACGACGCAATGTTGAAACTACGGCTACAGTTTTGGCATTGCTCCATTTGTTCTGAACCATCCGCGTACTCATCCTGCACATCCAACATAAAAACAATCACAACAGAAGTGTGAGTACAATATCCAATCCCAAAAGTATAAATCTTGGTCTTACCAGTTCTTCAGTAAGGTTGAATCCCGTCGAAATGGGAGGTGGATAGCGCGAAGCTCTATTAGAGTCTTCATCGACATGTTGTAGAGGTTGTTTACGCGTTGCGGCTGGTGCTGATGTCATTGCTTGAGTAGGAGCCCGTCGTGGTGCGACTGGTTGTCGTGGTGGGGGTGTAGGTGTATCTCGTGACAGGCTTGTAGATGATGGCAGACGTGCGGAGTGAACAACTGCGCTAGGTGAGTTTTTCTCTACGAATAATGAGGCTTGGTTCGTCGGTGCACTCCTAGATTTGCGGAGTGACATCTTGGACTTGAGGAGCATTAGTGAATTCTGGACATTCCGACAAGTTAGCGAGATGACAAGGAAATTGCATGCCAGCACATGAACATACCCCCATTTCGTTTGGTGTCGCCATCGCATGAGAGTTGTTTTCCCTGTATGGATCTGTCGCCGGCACACCTCTTGGCTCTCTTCGACGGATGGGTGCTTCTTGTACATTGTTGTGGCTTGTACTAACTCCACATTTTGGACAGCCACAACTGGAGTTGCGTAGACATGGGCCGATGTGATTCCCTGTCCGAGGTGGCGCAAGTGTTTTTCTGATAGGAAGGTCTTCAATCTCTCGTCCTGTTGCCCGCTTAACTTCTTGGAATAACGTGTCATGCTCTAAGTCAATTCCGAGTGTCCCATTAGAGCCACAATCATACTGCAAGCGACAACGCATGCCTATATACCTGGTTCAAGCGGAGTCACATTGAGCGATGCCATATGCTGCTGTGGTGTTGGAGGAGCTTTATTTGGGTATCTGCGTGACAAGTTATCAAGCGCATCGTTTCCGTAATTACTTGGATTGCCCATGTCCTGGTGATTGTTGCTGTGGCCGTAGCCGGAGCTCCTGTGGGCCATATTGGAAGCTCGGTCGACCTCTTCACGTGAACCTGGCGGTGACGGATGATTTCGATTTCTCGGGTTTACTCTGTTGTTTACAGCAAAACCCCAAATCAATTACTACTACTGGCCGACGAAACAACTATTTGAAGACATAGACGTACTTTGGGGCAAAGGTGTGCTCTTCAGAGAAAACACCACGCTGTCGCTGCTCACGAAGTTCTTTGGCTCGCTCCTTCTTCTCTAGCTGCCGCTTAGCATAATCCGTCGGGTCGCAACGCAAGCGAGCACCAGACTGCTGCATTAAGATCAGCAGGAACTACAACAAAACGGTCGCGGCAAGCGAACTGAGTCGATGAAAACAATCTCACAAGCTGGTACGTGGAGGAGTTGTGCGGAGAGCGCAATAATGGTGTCTCTCACTCGACGTCCGCTGTTTTAGCTTCCACAACCGTCCTAAACGATCTTCAAACGTTAGCATTGCTATTGATATCACTCATGGTGCTGCATCCGTTATCGAAAAAAAGCGAATTGGTTATCTGAAAGGGACTTCACCGTCTAGTTGGTGGATCGTGTTGTCAGCAGCTCTCCAACTACCTCACGAACCCATGGTTGAGTGAACTGCTGGGGATGTGGGATACTAAACTCGTCCATCTCGGTCTCTGCAGCCAAAATCTGTCAAGATAATACGTTAGACGTGTTCCTCGAGAAATAAAGGAAATAAAGGCAACACAAACCTCCTCATCAGTCAATTGGGACTTTTTCACATCAACGATGAACCTGCACGGATCATGAGCGAACTGAGTCATCCATTCCTTCTTCCGAGTGTACATTTGCAAGCGCTCGAGAATGTCCAATTCCTGCTCCTTCAGAAGTGACAATTCCTTGTTTTGGTCTTGCTGGAGTTCTTCGTATTCCTTTAGAGTACGGACGCGAGTTTTATCAAGATCGGATGTTGCCGCTACCGAAATGTCAAAGAACTTCTCATCTAGCAGGTCCGATTCACACGCCGTCGAAAGATTCAGAGTGTACTCGAGATTGATTGCGCTGATAGGAGTCAGATGCTGCTTCAGTGCCACTATAAGAGACGTGAATGGCAGTGATACGCAATTGAGAACCTGCACCAGTCTCTCGTCACATACAACCACCCGGCAGTCGTCCTCCTTGATGAGATTGCGCAGTTTAATGTACTCCCACATCGCCAGCACGATATCTTGTTTCGTGAACGCCTTGGCAGGACCCAAAAATTGTCCGATCGCAGCTTCCAACTCGGCTGAAATCGTAAATCTCTCGGGCGTTTGTGCCGGTAGCAATTTGATCTTCACCGTGTGTGCAGTGTTTCCCGTTCTCGACACCTCCAGCCCATCCACATCATGACTAGTCTTCTGAAAGCTCGTCCACTACAATAGAAACACTCAGTTAGTTGCGTCAATAATAAAATAATAAAAACTCACCTCAATCACATGGTCTGAGTACAAATGCGGGTCCAGCTGGATCGATGCCTTCCTGAAGTAGCTCGAGAATTTCTACATTGATACACATAAGTGTCAGTTTGTTTTAAACTATTTAAAACAATTCTAGTAACGCACCACAATGGTTGGGTGGTCTGCTGCAGCATCGAGGCCTTCGATCTTGAGCGTCCACCTGCCTGGCGTCGCCTGTGTGTTCTCCGATGCTTCAACTGGGGGAACGTACGTGTGATACACTCGAACACGCAGCTGCTTGGTCTCGGTCTACCCATAAACACATATAGAGTTAGTGGGGTCTTCTATTGAGGTGGATAACGGTATATCACGCACTTGCAGAGGGTAGTAGCGTTCTCCACGCAACTCGCGCGTCATGGCTTGCAGACGCGCTGTGAGCTGTTGGTGCGTAGCCCGCGTGCGCTTCAGCAGGTCAATCTCCCGTTGGCATTGCCAGTCTCCATGTAGAAGGTCCTATGTGAATGTAGAGCGATGCTTAGTGACAGGAAGGTCAGATAGAACGCAGGTAGAACGCACCACAGCCAGCTCGTCCATGCTGAAATCGTTGACACAAATAGTGTGGAATACATCGAATAGGTTGTGTGCCGCACACCACGTGTGGATATGGTGTTTTGTACATAAAATATATTCGATATTATCATGAGATTTGGATCGCCGTCGTGTCGACGAGTAGCGTTTCACATTGCTCGTGTGCATGTAATAGCTTACTTCGTGCCAAATGGTCTTCTGGATGTATTAACACACTACAAAGCGACTCGAGACTTTGATCAGCCATCTGCAGTATTGCAGCCGTCAACTCCACACAAATCGTACTGACGACTTTCGCATTTCAGCCAATCAGCGCTCGTCGGACTTGTCGTGCCGCTCTTTTCACTCATTTTTGTATTGGCGACCACACGGTAGAAGCCAGGTGGTGAGACCGAGATAAGGGAGCCAGGTAGGGGAGCTGATCGCGTCTTCTCTCCCCTTTAGCAACGCACTCGCCGAGTCGCAACGACAGGAACAATTGGAGGTGGTGGCATTGCCATCATGGAGGAACGAGGGGGCGCACACGCCGCTGACATGCCGTATGTGGGCGGTCTAGGAAACGTGGCGAAAGTGCTGCTACTGCTGCTCAACATGGCGTTCATGGTGGCCGGTTGTCTGCTGGTGTACTTCAGCCATCGTGTCAAGAGCTCCGGCTGGTTGGATGCTTTTCAGGGAGACTATGAGTGGATTGGCACGTCCACACTCATCTTTACGCTCGTATTGGGCGCTGTGGTCATTGGACTCTCGGCGCTCGGTTGCTTCGGTGCACTGCTGCAACAGAAGTTGTTGCTGACGATTTACGCCATTGTGCTGATCCTTACGGCCATCCTCTTCGCAGTGGTGGCTGTCGGAGCGCACATGGCAAATTCTAAGGCTGATGACTGGAGCAGTCAGGACTACCCTGCGACGGACGATGAGGCGTCACTAGGAGTCAACTTTAACAAACTCTACTGCTACGCACAAGTGCCGTACTATTGCGAGGATGCCTCAGTGAACACAGTGCTCGAGATGTTCAATGTGTCGTTGTCGGGATACTTTTCCGACTCAACTACAAATTTCACCAATGTCTGCGCTACTGTCACGCTCGACGCTATCAACGACGTTTGTGCAGTTTGTGAACTAGTCTCTCAGTACGACGAGTACTCAGTGGTGCTGGATTGGACAGAAGCTTCCTGTCCACGGACAAGTGACAACCAGATCTGGTGTGGTGGGTTCTTGTTAAATGCCACAGCTGCTGATGACATGTCGACCAGTGCCCCGTTCATGGAGTGCCGCAGCGTGTTTTACGAACTTGTGGAAAAATGGACCAATGTTGTGCTTGTAGCTAGCATCATTTGCATCATCGCGGCTGTCATTGTGCTAGCTATGACTGGTGTGTTGTGGAAGAACGTTCGTGCGGCAAGGCGAGAGAAGACAGTGCTACCCCCTGCACCAGTTCCAATGTACCATTATGGTGACCAGAATCCCGGACTTTCGCAACACAGCGAGGCAACGAATAGCAACACCTACAGTATGCACTCAACTGTGCCTTATCAAGCAGCTCATCGTCGGTACAACAGCCCGTACTAGGATATCTAAGGCCTTTTGTTCAAAATGATCTTGTTTGTTATGCATCTATTGGTTGGACCAGCTACTTCTTGAACACTAGCAACTTGTCGTCTGTGCGTTGCTCGTCTAGCTCAAGGCACTTCTGAAAGAAAGTAGAGGCACTCTGCTTGCGGTATTGTTCGTCTAGGTGGGCCAGTGGATCACGTACGAAAAACTGGCGCGCACGACGCTGACGGCTCTTCTTGCGCGAGTCGTTTTTGTTGCTCTCACTGGTGAGCTTCTTGTGCAGAGGATTGCTAGGTGGAACTGGTACCTTCGGCTTGAAAGTAAAGTTCGAACCAGCATATGGATCAAAAGCGTCCATGAGAGCTCGTGCATGCTCATTCGGTAGGGTCGGAGCCATCTGAGCAGTGCCAAGCGCGTAGCTAGACAGCTTCGGGTGGACATGATGAGTCAGCAGTGCCAACTCCCAGCACGCGCTTGAGAACGGGTTGGCAAAGTCAGGATCATCGATATCAGCACGATATTCGCCAGAAGCTACACGGTCCAGGTCCGACTCGAGGAGCTGCTGCAACTTCGAGTAGCGATGGAAGAGCGCTCGCAACAGAGACAGAATAGCCAGTGCCTGGTGCGGAGGCAGATGCTGTGCCACAAGTAGCAGTCGCTTCACAAAAGAAGCCACACGCTCTACGACGATCTCCTTCCGACGTAGAAACACTGCCTCTACACATTGCAGCAGCGTTGGGAAGCACGTTGAGTCTGATCCTGCGTCGCCATCAGCGAATCGGTGCAACAGGCGGTACAGGATGTCAACAAACTCCTTCTCATCAACCATCAGCTCTTGTCCACCAGGGCCCTGCAGAGCCCTCAACCCCGTTAACACAGCCTGCAGCGCCGCTGGTAGTGGCAGCACGTCTTCTTCACGCAGCACGACCTTGAGCACCTTGAGCAAGTCGATCATGATGTCAAGGTTGATCAGGAACGAGTACTTGGCAAGACCTTCAAGCACGGCAGGTAGTGCCTGGGAGTAGGTAGCTTGTTTCAGGATACGGAAGTAGATTAGTACTAGCTCGTGCAGAATGTCGGCCTGTGTCTTCTCGCGCTCAGCACGATCCACAACAGCTTCAGCCTCCTTGAGACCGGCAGCAATAGTATCACCTTCAGCTTGCTGACGACGACGTTTCTTGCGATCAGATTTGGCTTTCTTACGAGCTGCCTCACCCTGCTCCATAGTGACTTCAAGTGGCATGACCAGCAGAGTACGGATGATGTAAGGCTGCACGCGGTGCTGCTTCTGCTTCACGTAACTCGAAATCTGCTGCACGATCTCATACGAACACGCACACGTTTTGTCACTCTTGAAGACACTTTCGAAAGATGCGCATGCCTGTTCGCGAACGCTTGAGAACTGCGAGTCTGCCATTGGCACGAGCGCTATCACGATGTTGAGGTGGAAGTTGAAGGCATACTTCTTCTCTAACAGCTGTGCTAAGCAACGAACACCAGTCTCAGCCAGAAGTACGTCGCGTCGTTCGCGTGCAGTCATTGTAGCTAACTGCTCTGGTCGCTTGCCTTTGAGCCCCGTTGAAACCAATTCAGCGCAGTACTTGAGAAACTTTTGGTAGTTATAAAGCAGTGCAGCCTCGTAGTCCTGCATCTGCTGCACCTTCTTCTTCATGGGTCGTCCATGGTTCTGCTTGCCCTTTTCCTCTGTGCTAAGGTCATTGTTTGCAAGACGAATGCGGTAGTCCGGCAAGATATCCAAGAACACCGACAATTGTGACATCAGACTAAGACGCTGCACAGTCGCATCCGGATCACGACACAGCGCCTGCAGCTGCTGAATCTTGCTCAATTGTTGCGGGTGTTCCTTGTTCTTCTTGAAAGATTCCTCTGGGTTTTCCAAAATACTCTCACAGAGCTGCGCAATCTCCACCTTCTTCGTGCTCAGTCGAAGCCCACGCTGACGCTTCAGGTCCACCGCCGATAGTTCCGGCTTCGGGGTCTCTGCAGGTGCAGCAGTGGAGGCGTCCGTAATCTCCTCGAACTCCATATCGGACACGTCCGAGTCCAACTCCTCCTCTCTTCTTCTTCCTCTTCTTCTTCCTCTTTCTTCCTCCACTTCTTCCTCCTTGGGCTTCTCCTTCTCCGCCAACAGTTTGTTGGTACGCACACTACCATCCATGAATTTAACCGGCAGCTTGTCCTTGAGAACCTCTTGCTTATCCGAGGCCCACGCGGCCTTACGCGGCCGCGCCTCGAGCTTCTCCAGTGGCATCTCTTCATCCTTCTCTTCTTCCTGCTTTTTCACTGGCCTGACCGTCGGTTTCTTGTCACGCACAGGTTTACTCAACGCTTTGGCGTCCATGTTAGCTAGGAAGGACGTGAACTCGGCGTTGCCTTCGTAAAAAGCCACATCTTCATCGTCGATCTCCACGTCTTCCTCTTCTTCTCGGTCAGCGTGGCGCACGGTTTGCGGCTTCTTGGCTCCTTTCTTGCCATTCTTGGCACTGCGACTCCCCTGAGTCTTGTTCTGTGTCTTACTCTGCTTGTTCTTGTTGCCACTGGCTCCACCTGGAGCGGCCTTACGCTTCTTGCCCTTGCCTGCTACTGCCATTGTCCAAGGTGATAAGCAACTGGAGCTCATTGGACGTGAGTATTTATGCTGTTCGGAAGGGTTGATATGACTGATGATAGGTCGGAACATGTTTGCAATTATTGCAATTATATACAAAATGTAGCCATTTCATGTATGTCTAGCACAATACTTCAACATGTGCGGGCAGCTACCAGAACGGACACCAACCGTAGTAGAGTTGGCATAAGTTCTCGTGTGACGTGGCTTGGTGAATGAGCCGATCGACTTGGGCGTCCACTGTAAGAACTCGGCTGCCATCGTCAAAGTCGCGACCGGCCAGTTTCTTCTTGACGCGGTCAATGACACTCAGCGCCTTCTCGTTCAGCTGCGGATGCTCAGCCGCCTCAAATGAAGTGCCAAAGTTGTCACGTTGTGCCTCCGAGATCGAGTTGCGCGCCATCGCTTGGTCCAGCATGTCCATGTTGTAGCCTAACATAGCCTCGGACGAAGAGTGTCGTCTCCTCCTGGGTGTCACTGGAGCTGACGACGTCGAACTCTTCATACTGCCTTCAGCCAGTTTGTCCTCTTCCGTGTTATCTCCATTTGCAGTGTCATCTTCGCCATCTCCATTTGTTTCAATTTCATCTTCGTTTCCAACACGCGAGCTTCTGTCGCCATTGGCGTCCACACCGTCAGCGGCGCCACCTTCACCACGACCAGCACCACCAGAACCATCGTCTTCTTCAGGTTGTGCGTGAGATGGCACAGCGTCCTTCTTGAGCAACCGCCAGTTAATAAGGGGGTCATACACAAATGCCTCAAGGACAGCCATAAGCGAGTCGCGATTGTCACGAAGCACACGCATCGAAGCTTCACATGTATACCGGAAGTTGCCTTCAATACCGCTGACTTCCATTGCCTGAGTAAGCATGCGCGTAAGGCGGAAAGGGATCTTCTCCGGGTACTTATCACGCTCCATTGCTACCTCGAAACAGTCACCAAAGTCAATGTGAACAAGCTTACCAGACACACGATCGAGCATGAGATTGCTTGGGTGGCGATCACCAAGACCAAGAATGTAACCAGCCATCGACATGACGGCCAGAGAACGCGTAAAGTTTCGACGGCGATCGAGCCATACTTCCGAATCCTGGCTCTTCAGCCACAACACACGATACAGGTCCTGACCTGTGGTCTCGCCAAGTGCATATTTGAAGGCTTCGACCTTCTGCATCAGTGGCAACTTGTCATAATCCGGTGCCATCTGCACCATAAGGCGGTGTTCGACGTTCAGCTGGATCTTACGTGCCTCGCGGTAGTCGCGAATAAGCTGGTGCAATGTATCACAGTTGGGTACCCAGCCAATAAGACCACTCGTGTGCGACAGCGGAAGCACTGAATAACGCTCAATTGCTAGGTTTCGCTTGCTGGTGTCGCTGTCATTGGCAAGCAACGTGTTGATCACGCCAAAGAGCTGCATCACACGCTCATCCTGGCGCAAATCCTCGTGGCCCTTGAGCAGGAATGGGTAAGCCTTGCCATCACTACCGTTGATTGTCACCTTTCGCGGCCGCTGCTTAGATGTCAGCACTGTCACCTTCGTGTCGAAAGACTGGATGCGAACAATCGGGGCACCAGCCTTATACGTGCCTGGTACTGCAAGTGTCAGTCCGCGTACAGACAATAGTTTTGGTCCGACATTAGCTAACTCCAGTGTTGAAAGGTTTGCGAGTTGCTTCCGAATCTTTGAGAAAACGTTGTAGTAGATGTCCCAGGCTTGATTCAGATCATCCAGGCTCTTCGTGCGCTCGTACACATTTGTCCATTCCTTTGCATACTGGAGATCCCGAGCGAACGCTTGATAAAATGCAACCTCGCGCAGCGTAGGTGTTTCCTCTGTACCGATTTTATCCATTAGCTCGTGCAGTGGAGCCAATTCAGCAATCATAGCAGTCACATCACGGTTGTTAAAGAAGTGTTTTGACGCTTCCTCCAAAGCTCCATGCCACAACTCATTCCAGAGGATGGCCACACGAATAAGCTCTCGTGACACCATATCAGCTTCATACACCAGCTGAGAACTATGCCGGCGCACAGCAGCAAGGATTCCTTCAGCTGCATGCTTTCGAGTCGGGTTTAGTGCCTTAGAAGCCACCGTAATAGGATAAATCAAAGCCTGAGGGTGTGCTTGTCCAATTCGCGAGAGCAAGTCATGAAGAAGTTCGCTTGTCTTCTGGTTGGGTGTATCAATACGCGCAATAAGTTGTGGGATCACATCTAGCCACGTATCAACGGACGCATCCTGGAAGCCCTCGACCATCGCCATGTGCACATCACTACGATTGCCTTGAGCGAACCAAAGTGTCAGCAGTCGCAGAACGTCCTTAGTCACATCATAACTCGTATGCCCGAATGAGATGGATCGGAAGAAACCTTGGATGGCTCGAACACCATAACGCTTCGGATCTCCTTGACCGGACTCCTTCATAGTAGCCTCTAGTGCACGGAAATTCATAAGGGCCCATTCATGCCACGCTCGGTCATTAGTCGGATCCAGCTTTGTTGCTGTCTCAAGGCACTCGAGGACATGGTCAAAGGCTCCATCAACCTGCTTGTGCGGCTCAGTGAGTGACATTTGCCATTCCCCTAGTTGAATGTACACCTGCACACGTAGCTTTCGCATGTCCTCATTTGTAGGATCTCCGTGCTGTTCCAAGGCCTCAATGAAGTAATCCATTTGCTTCAAGGCCACGTCCTCGCGGCTTTCTGCCCAGAGATGCCGTAAGTAACTAAAGGCTACACGGGGGTCCTGTGCTGCGCTGTCCGCTAGACTTAATAGTCCATTTGCGAAACCTTGACTAGCTCCTGCGTTGCCACCGAGATTGATCGGAATTGGTGTGTAAGGGTCTCGTTCAACACTACGGATGAACGGTTGCGCACCAACGCGCCAGAGAGCGCTGGCAGCAAGATTGATGTGTCCCGACTTCAGGCACAAGCGCGCATACTTCAGCCAAATATCCACATCTTCTCTTGGATCAAAGACAAGAGATCGAACCAACATGAGACTTTGCCACACTTCGATGTTGCGTTCCACTCCTAGCATACGCCTTGTCCAAATTGTTTGTAATTTCTTCAGTGCTACTTGCTTTTCATGTCCATACGATGTTGATGACGACGATGACACAAAGTTAAGGCTGCTGATGCTTTGTTTGCGACGTGATGCAGTCGTAGACATTGAAGTTGATGATTTAGGCGCCGACAGAAGCGTTAGCTCACCATTGTTCTTGTAGGCAAAAGTCTTCAGGTATCCAACAATTTCCTCCAACTCCGTCAACATCTGTAAATTTACGATAGCCGGGAGGTATGCACGACCGTAGCTCTCACTCACAAGGGAGCGTAGCGTTGGGTCCATCTCCTTACGACAATCGGCAATTGAGTTCATAGCCTCATCCAGTTCCATGCGCCGAATAGACACAACTGCCTTGAACAAATGCGACTCTGTAGCATCCATGTCTGAGTTGATGTACTTCGGAATCGAGTCCCAGTTCTGCAGCGAGAAGGCTACTCGCGCCCCACTGCTGCATAACTCCTTCTTCAGAGCTGGAGCCACATCAAGCAATTTTTCACCATCTTCCTGTTCTCCTTTCAGATTTTGTCCCTCACCGTAGATTTTGGTCCAAGTTTCCTGCACGTGGTCATTCAGTTTGCGCCACTCACCAATTGCCCACAAACAACGCATTTTTCCAAAGATGGACTCCACATTGTTCGGGTCTTCTTGGAGTACACGGTCGTGCGTTGCTAGGGCATCGTCCCATCGCAGGAGCTTCTCGTGCCATGAGGCCTTCACTTCAATGCCTGGCAGCTTTTCTAGAGCGTATTTCAGAATACCACGCGCAGCCTCCGGTTGGTTCAGCTTCGAATTAATACTAATGAGTGCCTGAATTCCATCAGTACTTGGGTTCGTGTTGAACTCGAGCTCCTTGTAGTGAAGGGCCTTGGCAAAAGAATGGCACTTGTCGGCTAAAGACCCCAGCAATCGGATATCAATCGGTAGAGGCTGATCGTCATGCTCCATGAACTCAGCTAGGTTAAGCAGTGTTTGCAAGATTTCAGACGGCAGATGAGGCGACTGGAAGGCTGCCTCCAGAGATCGAATCAAATTGTCCTGCGTTGAGGACGATAGATGAGGCCACATACTCACAAAGGACGCGTTAAATAGCTCTCGTGCCAATGGCTGATACACCGATGCCAACTCCTTACAAGCACGTAGAACAGGTGATGGTGACTCACGTAGCAGTTCAACCGAGAATGCCAGGATCCACTCATTCCAATCCTCCTTCGTAGATCGCTGAGATGCCTCCCATGCCTTCATCAAGTTTTTTTGGTCGCAAGGTAGACTCTTCGTTTCATCTTGAGCAGATGAACTGGAGTCTTTATGACTGCTTGAGGTATCAACGCGCGATTTCAGCGGGTCAGTTGCCCATGAAGCTACAGGAAGTGGTTGATACTTCAAAATCTTTGACACCAACAGATCATAACGATCGAAAATATCGTTCGAACGTGATGTGTGACGTCCCAGAACCTGGCTGATAACGGGTACGAAAATTGCATAGTCGTCACCCATTGTGTACACCATACAACACAGGCAATCCATGGCAAGATACACCATTTCTGGCTGTGATGAAATCACACGTGCCAACATGTGAATGATCTTTGACGCATACACGCTCACGTTAAGCTTTTTCACGAGTGACCCGAGCGAACCTAGACCTTGTTTCCTCGCATTTACGTCGGCATCACTCTGGATAAGAGCTACCAGTGCCGGGATGATCAAGTGAAGATATCCATCCAGTAAGCGTCCAAGAGATACTGCAGTCTTTAGAACCAAGAGAGTCCGCGGTCGAGCAGGGTTGTCACGCTCCGTTCTAATTACGCGCAGCATTTGCGGGATGAGATCAGGCAGGTAGACACGAAATTTTTCCCCAAGAGAGTTCGCCAATTTCTTGACTAAGTTGAGAACCTCTTCAAGGTGCTCATCCCAATAGCTGTTCACGATAGATAACAAAGCCACGTGATCCAAGTGAGGCTGAATCTGCTCCTCAACAATTTGCACCAGATCGCAAAGCTGCTCGAACAAGAACTTCCGGAGAGAACGGTTCACCTTCTCTAGTGCATACAGGAAGGCTGGAATAATCTTGTCCAAATGCTGCCCCATACGCTTCCGCTGGCTTTTGCAAATGTACATGATGGCCATGAACGTACCTTGGTAGTGCACTGAGTTGCGCGGCTCAAGCAGAATGCGGATCAATGCATTGATAGCGACCGTTGGGAAATACTGAGATGAGTCAGAGATCATCGACGGTAGCAAATCATCAGGTGGGACCTCCAAGATGATGTTAGTCAGTTTTCCACTTGTCTGCTTGTCACTTTTCGTGACCTTCCGTGCCGGTGTCAGCAGAAGTGATTCTCCAAGTTGTTGAGCATCTTCCTCACTGCTGCCATCAAGCACTCCAGGCCCGCCAATTCCATTGCCAATGCGAATACCAATTACAGCTCCGTTTGCAGCATTTGAACCTGCACCAAAGCCGTTTATCGACAACGATTCTGATGGGTTAGCCACACTGGCCATTAGGTTCATCACACCACCAGCCCCAATCGCAAACGCGCTGGACCGAAATTCTTTCTTCTTGGCATCCGTGAGCTTTCCTTGCTTTTGTAAATGAAACAAACGTAGATTGTACGGATCCAGTGCACCCAAAACACCTAGAGTACGACCTGCTTCAATCCGTAAAGACTCAAAAGGGTCACCTGACTTCTGTAGCGCTTGGCATAGCAAATCCAACAACTCTGGGTACTCATGGTACGGCAGCACCACATAACCCGTCGATGACACTAGCTGGCCAAGGGTTTTGATAGCAACTTGTAAAATCTGAGGGTTACTTGAGTCACGCATTTCGTCAATAACATCCGGTAACAACTGACCGAGGTATGGCGTCAATTCTTGTGCTCCAACTTCGGCCAAGTCACCTAAAGTTGCCAGGATGGCTTTGCTTACGCCGACCGTGCTTCGACTATGACTACGGCGCTCCGAGTCTTCACGCAGATTTTTCATCAATACGCGAAGAATAGGGAGAACGTATGGCTGGGCAAGCTGTGATGCAGAGCGAAGTAAACAACCGATCAAGAGTGCACCTTCTTCTTTACCCCGAGAGTCTCCACTGAACTCCAATTCCGCCAAAAGCTGTACCAATGTTTGTCGAAGCGAGGGTAACACGGTGGACGGATTGTGGTGCGTCAGTCGTCCAAGGGTACTCATCGCTGTTTGACGAATGCTGAAAACCTCATCGTTCAACGCAATAAATAGGCACCGCAAATTATCATTCAGCGCCAGCAATGGGTCGAATCGTGAGTCTAGCGATGCCAAAACGCGCAGACGAATGCTCGCTTCAGTATCAGCAATACCGACCGTTAGCAGCCGCTCCAGAACTGACGTTACAGGACGGGCAAAATCCTCAGAAGTCATGGCCGTACTTCCACCGCGGTCTTCACCTTGCGGCAAAAGCAACTTACAGCACGTTAGTGCTGCACTTTTGCGTATTGTTGCAACTTCGTGGTCGAGGAACTTTACCACAGTCTCATGAACAAAAGACATGATCGGAATCAACCGATTGCCCTGAAAATCAAAGTTTGCCAGAGTCTCTAGTGCAAGCGCCTGCTTCGCGATAGCCGATGACACCTCCGTCGACGGGGCACCACTCTCCGATGTCCCATTGGACTTCGCTCCTGTGGCTGAAAGAAATAGGTTCGACAGCATTCCACCTGTCACTGAGATAGATGCGGTTTTGAGCCTCCTGCTTGTGGGAGTTGTAGCGGATCCTGTGACGTCGTTTTGTCTGGAGCGCAGAATTGCACTTAACCTCTCGAACAATTTTTGCTGGATAATGGGTTTCATTGGCGGAATCTTCTTGACAATAGTTGTCAGCGTCTCCACCAGCGACGAGTCCAAATCATTCTGGAAAAGCGGTCCCACCATTGACTCCAAGTCGACCCTGATAAGTGCAGGACCTACAGTCTCCGCCAACATTCGTAAACACGCAAGTGCCTCTCGATGTGTATCAAAATCCTTCTTGCGCACCTGTAATCCACCCTTAATACCGTTCATAATAGCCATCAATGCCTGTTCGTCCCTTGCTAGCAGTGGTCCAATTGCTAGAGAAAGTTTTCCGATCGAAAGCAGCGCGTCTGGGCGCGTCGTTGTCGTAGCTGAGAAAAGCACTTCAAGCAAATGGTTCATACACGGTCGATAACACTTCTCCACAAACACTGACGTGTTAAACTTTGCCAAACGTGGGAACAAACTGATGACAGCAGAGCGAACAGTGGCGCTCTTGTGATCTTGGTGACTGAATACCAGTCGACACGCACGGGCGTAGTGCGAGTGCATAAAGTCCCCTGTATTGCGTAGCAATTCGTTCAGAATCAGCAGTGCACCATGTGTAGCGTCCGAGCTATTGCGCTTAAAGGCGCTTTCGGCTTCATCCAGTGCGCGATTGTACCACGACGTCTTGCGATTAGATTCACGTTGCTGGATCAACATGAAGCACGACTGCAGGGACTCACTGGCACTCACTCTAACCACAAGTTTTGAGTCCCAGAAGGCGCTCCAGATGAAGTCAAAGTACTTGTCCATATATCTAAAGGATGTGGAGGGCGCGTTAATGGACAGTTCCTTTAAAATCACGACGGCGGCGTGTCGGCGTACGTGGAACGTCTCGTTCTTGAGCCACTCGAGTGCCGGTTTGACGTGATAATCCTCCACGAACTCAATGAGGCTGGTACCACCTGTAGACACAATGTGACCTAGTGCTTTAGCGGCCACACGCAGCATGGGCGGATCGGCGCTTGGGATCTTCTCGAAGACTTTAGTGAGTGAGTGTGCGAACTCGATGATAGTCTGGTCGTTTCGCTCGGCGATGAAGAGCTCTACGAGCTCGTCCATGGCGGCAATACCGCCCATGCGGTCCGCGCTCTCGTTCGAGTTGCACAGCAGCATCAGGCGCGCGCTGATGTCGGTGACCCACTTCATGTAGAGGCCATGGGACAGATCGCGCGACTCGGACTCGATGAAATGCCGCAAACTCTGCGCTGCGCGGTGCCGCACACTGCTGTTGCTGCTGCGTAGGCCCGGCAGGAAGCGCGTGAAGCTGTCGGCCATGGCTGCTACGTGAGCGTCCCCGCTGCCTGTCTGTCTAGTGCCTGCCTCTTCCTTCCTGCGCGGTACGTTCGCAAATGCGGGGGGAGTACAAATCCTTCCATACAAACATCAAGTCAAAAGGAATGCCATCGAAGATGGCTACAGTGCACTCTACAATGCCACTACCCACATAACTCATGTATTATTGTCAACTTGTTCACACGTCACAAGGCCTTCGTGCGTGGTGTTTGCTGGAACTTCATCTCGCGCTCGTAGGCAGCTTGCTTCATAGTGCAATTGGCACTGAAATGACCGAGCTGTTTGCAGTAGCGGCACGGTTGTGGACAGTCCTTCGAGTGGTGGTCATCCTTCTTGCAGTTGTAGCACCGACGATGACGCTTGCTCTGCGTCGTGACTGGTGGTTGCTCACCAGCTTGAATCGCTTTGGACAGTGCCTCCCACGCCTGCATCTTATTCTCGAGTCGTCTCTTCTTGCCCTTCTCCTTCTGACTGTACATCAAGCGACGACGCTCCTTCTCGTCAGCATCCATTGGTGGTTTTCGCTCAGGATCTGCTTCATTCTCAAAGTGCTCGACGATACGCGAAAACTGCAGCTTGAAGAAAAACAGCAAGTCCGATAATTGAGTATCTTTCGATTCCTCCGGTAGTGCTATCTCTGCCTTGTTTGCTGCAGCAGTGTACTCCTCCAGCATCAGTTGAATAGCTGCATTAAAGTAAAACACACATCAGCACCATTAATTAAACATCAACTCAATTTATAAGATGCAATACGCAACAATCCAGGCCACACACCTTCAATTGTGGAGACGCAACCTGCTCCAGCCTTGTGATAGCGCCAAAAGTTGCTCTCCTTCGGGGGCTGTGCAAGTTTCACGTGACGTAAGTTGGCGATCGCAGGGTCGGTCATAATCACTGGTGCTTTCTGCCACGGGCAATCGATGAAGATGAGAGTGCGAATATCTCGGAGCTCTTCGACGCTCATCTGTTCCAGCGTCTCGGCCTCGAAGGATGGATATACCACCACAGCGTTCTCACGCGTGTAAGTCGGCAGTACGTCGCCATCTTTAGCTGCCGGGTAAGGCACGATCTGCACGTCCTGCGGGGCTAGCACCTTGGCATGTGGAGCAGTGCTCTTCTTGATCTTGTCCTGGAACCACACGTGCACCTGCAACGGCAGCTTAAGCGTCGGGACCTCCACGTCCTCAGGTACACCCAGCGGGATATTGCACTTGGGACAATAGAACTTGTAGCTGCGCTGACACGACGTGCACGGCAGACGCTCCCACTCCTTGGGCTGTAGCTCGGCACTCATGGCGAAAAGCTGCAATTGGCTGGTTGTCAAAGGGTTAACCCTTTGACTTTCACATTTAACCCTCGTGGCAGCCAATTCGTCAGAATAGGTAGATTAACCTTTCCAATGAACCGTTATAGAAATCAGCTAATGAAACGAGTGTATTACTAGGTAAGACCATCTGAGTGGCTAAAATGTGGTCCGCACGTTCCAGTTTCACATGTCAACCGCACTCTTGCAATTCCCTCCAGGACCTCAACGGTTTGCTCATGTGGTCGACGATGATCATGCGCTTCCCTGCGCAGGCCAAGTTCCTGTCGCGCGGTGCTCTTGTGACGGCAGGTATGGCTGCGTTCGCGGCCTTCTCCAGTCCGTCCGCTGCGCAGTGTGAGGAGAAGCCCAAGGTGGCGCTAAGCCCGAACGAATTCCGCTCTTTCACTGTGCGCAAGGTGGAAGACGTAAACCACAATACCAAGCGCGTGACCTTCGACCTGCCAACGCCTGAGCACGAAATGGGCATCACCACACCCAGCTGCCTCATGGCCCGCGCCAAGGTGGACGGCAAGACGGTGGCACGCCCATACACGCCCACCAATGTGAATGAGGAGAAGGGTTTCCTTGAGCTTGTGGTCAAGGGCTACCCGCAGGGAAAGCTGAGCAAGCACATCGTGGAGCTGAAGGAGGGAGACTCACTCGACATGAAGGGCCCATTCCCCAAGTTCAAGTACTACCCCAACAGGTACAAGAGCATCGGCATGATTGCAGGTGGCTCCGGCATCACTCCCATGCTGCAGCTCATCAAGACCATCTGCCGCAACCCGGACGACCGCACCGAGATCACACTGCTCTACTGCAGTGTGTCTGAGGAGGATATTATCTTGCGCGAGGAGGTGGAGGCCATGATGTACCTGTACCCGCAGATTTCGGTGGTCCATGTTCTGAGCAACCCGTCCGCGGAATGGAAGGGTCTCACGGGCTTTGTTTCCAAGGAGATGATCGAGAAGTACATGCCGGAGCCGTCCGATGATAACCTCGTGTGTGTCTGTGGTCCTCCGCCGATGATGTACCACGTTTCAGGCGACAAGGCAAAGGACAGGTCTCAAGGCGAGCTGCAGGGTTTGCTCAAGGAGCTGAACTACACCTCTACACAAGTGTTCAAGTTCTAAGTCGATAGTAAATCGAGTCCCGTTTCTCGTTAGGTCTCGTGTGTTTGCATTGTTAGGCTCAATAGAATGTTGGGCTCGTGACAGCGAGATAAACATCTAAAACGAAGGCAGTACAATATATTATGCTGTGCTGTTAAAGAAGGTGTGTAGCTTTTTACCGTTCACTTTACCCAGCAGATCCGTTAGTTCGTCTAATGCCAAGCGGCTAAGGTCTGCAAGATTTTTGACGTTCGCTAACACCTTCCGGAAGTTGTGTTCGTTGATGCCTGGTAACTTCTTCAGCACATCGATCGAGCTGGTGTTGTAGTAGTTCGATGCCAACCCTCCTTCGCCACTATTGGCTTGAGCAGCACTGTCGTCCATTGGCAATCCGTTGCCTAGTGCAGCGGCAGCTTCCATGTCGGGTTCATCTTGATATTTCTTGACGATCTTGAAGAGATCTACTGTTGCGTGTGGTGACCGGGACCAAAGGATTCGCAGTGATGGGAAGTGTAGAATCAACAGTGTAAGCTTGGAAACGATATTGGTGGCGTTAATCTCCGGACCAAGCTCCGACACATCCTGTAGCGAGAACGCCTTGCCTTGAGTGAACTCAATAAGCAGCACGGGTGTTTTGTAGAAGCGGCGCATGCTCTCTGCCTGATTGAACAAACGACCAGAATTTAACGACCCGAAGAGATCGCTGATGCTCTTGCGCTCTACGCAAATTTCTGGTGACAAGACGTAGTCGCCAATTTCCAGTGTCACGGGTAGCACAAACAACCCTTCCTTGTGGAGCATGGACGGCAGCGCACTGCGGAACTCGCGAACATCAACTACGACCTTAACACCAGCACGATGAGACTTGGCGCGCCCACCGGTCCGTGTGTCCATACTGTATTCCACTGTCTGTTGTCGTAACTTCATGTGAAGCGGAAGGTCATATACATTTGCAGGCATCATCAAGTGCGCTTTCTGATGGATGAGTTTGTCAAATGCACGTTTCTCACGCTGGATTTCACTCAGGTAGGACTGCTGCTCCGTGCTTTCGTCGTACATCATGAAATATATCTCGAGCGGGGCAATGTGCGCCGCGTGAAATACCTCCACTTCTCGAATGAATGCCATATCTGGATCGTACAGGACGATGCAGGAAGGCATAAGATCATCTAGGAAAGCGGAAGCACCGTAGCCATGCTGTGTGGCTTGCTCGTAAGTGCACAGCACGACGCTATCTAGAGGATCTACTACTTCAAGTGACAAGTTCGGAGTCCCTGATGGTTGATCTCGACGATCCGATACAGAACGAAGTCGTCCATCGAAAAACATTTTCGACTTGCTCTCTCGCTCGGTCTTTTCTTGAGCAGCAGTAATGGCCTCTAGCTCTGCTGTCGATATACCGAAACTCGAAACTTCTGTGGTATGCACCTGAACATCGCTGTAGCTTGATTGTGATGATTCCTCCCGCACACGTTTCTTAGTTTTGACAGACTTTTGTTTGCTTTTAGTCCCCAATGGGGGTGTCATATCATCTTCTTTATAAAGGTCATCCGTTCGTAACTTTGTAGCAGCCTCCAAAAGAAGCGTTTGTTCCAGTCCCAGTGACGCCTTGCTGCCTCCTTTCTGCTTCAAGGTAGCCTCCTTTTGAAGTAAATAATGACCAAAACGCCTCCGCATCATTTCCTGTGCGCCTAGACTTAATAATTCACGCAGCTGTGCACACGTCCGCTCGTCCTTGACCATCACTAAGACATTTGCCCCACCAGCAGCCAGCTTCTCTTTGTCCCGGTTTTTCTTCTTTTGTTCATCATGCACTTCGTCCAAGATCTCTTTAAGTGCGTCCCATTTGGGGTTTTGCTCCAGCACAAGCTTGAGCTCAGCATTATCAGCATTTGCAACTTTCGAAGAGCCAAGTTGACGAAGATTAACGGGTTTCTTGGTCTTCAGGTCCACTATCTGATATAGCCGCTCTTTCGCCGCACTAAGAAGTCGATCTGCAGCATCTGTAAACAACCATGGTGACGGGAAGCGTTGCTGGCCATTCATCGTCTGATAGTTCATTAGGAAAGAGTAATACGAGATAGCGTCGTAGCGTGGAAGGTATGCTAGAAGTTGGCGTAGTGTCGACAGGTCTCCGACAAGTTGTTTGATCTTAGCTGGTAGCTTGTGCCACAATGGATCCAGTTGCCGTCGAATAAAGCTGCTGAACGATTTTGCAAGAGCCTTATCCATAGTCAGATCTGCAGCATCTAACGATTTGGTACTGCGTTGTAGCTCCTTCACTGTAGCTTCCAGCGCAACAAGCAGCGCCTCCTGCATGATCTTCATTGACGGTGAAAAAGCCACTTCAATCTCGTACACCTCAGGTTGATGTTTCTCCAGACACGAATTCACAGCAACATGGAATCTCGGATACAGGAACACATTTCGCACGTACAAGTGCTTGAGCACTTGTTCCACACGGTTGAAACCCGACGAGAGCGCGATGCTGTCGTCACAGAATCCTTTGATGAATCCCTCCCGATTGCGTTCGCGATAGAGTCTGAGGATGAAAGCTTCAATAGAAGTCTCCGTCACATGATGAGCATCATTCACTAGCAGTCCGCTGATGTTGCCTGGATCCACGTGATTGGCCAGCAGATCCACCACGAGGATCCGTGCCGTCACGAAGAAGACGCCGCCGCGTTTGTACATTTGCTGTCTCTCGTTCAAGTTGTTGCGAGCGTCTACCACGCGCGGCAATAGGCGACGGTCGAGTCCCAGCGCCAGCACCAGACGTCGCAGCGTTGCTGCCTGTTCATTGGCGTTAAGACACAGCACGAGACTGCGGGGTGAGCAGTAGAGACGCACGAAGCTCGCTAGGACACGCAGTAGACCCAGTCCGCGACCCATGACCAGTACACCGTCTTGAGTGTACAGTTCTTCGACTACATTTCGCTCGTACGGTAGCCATCGTGCTGTTAATGACGAGATCACAGCGTCGGAATCGTCTCCATCCACCGAGAGATCGACTACTTCCACTTGTTGCACCATCCAATATAAAGACTAAGTAAAAAATATAGAGATAATGTAAAATGAAGTAACACTTAAGTAAACATGCAAGTTGAAGTGCTTTAGGCCAAGTTCAGCCACCACCTATCGCGAAGGTGACATTCTTGACGAGGTATCCCAGCTGACTTCCAGCTGAAGACAGAGCCATAGTTGTAGCTATAAGCTACGCAAGCAGATATTGCGCCTATGATACTTCCCGCCAAAATGTCCGCGTAATGGTGCCAATTGTCGATGGAGCGCGTGATTGCCACCCATGCCGCCACGAAGGACGGTACGAAACATAGCACTAGTTTCAGCATTTTCTCGCCTCCCTGCATTGCCGAGTCACTGCGTGTTTTGCAATTGAGGCGTGATCGCCCAAGTAAATAGAGCTATTATTGTAAGACAAGAGTTAGGATAATGAAGGGGTTGTTTTTCAAGCACAAGCACCATACCGTCAGTACGAGCATCGTGGACCATGCAAATGAGGCATGGCCTGATGGAAAACTCTTGCGTCCCTCTTTCTCTCCTACAGGATCGGTGCACAAATTGGTGACTCCATCCCATACAACATCGTACCGCCAGCCGCACATATCGTGAAAACTCGGACGGAATCGGCCGGTTAAGTTCTTTGTGAACTCTGTCAACAACTCGCTCATGCTCGCAGACTGTGCCAGCGCCAACAAGAACTCACGTGTGTCATGGGGGACAAGTCGGACCTTTAAGGCCATCGGAAGGACGTAGTTCATTAGTAGATTCACTGCAATGGGAACGGTGACACCAAAGAAGACCAAAACGTCCGTTGTGACTTGTTCTGGATGGACCTTGGCATTAAGCGTTGGATCTCGCGACCAGACTGTCATTGTCGAGTTTATCTGCACTTCGACGTTCGGGATGGGGCGCTGCTGTACTGGAATCAAGGCGAAGAAGAGTGCGAGGCCGAACATGACCAGTGTGCAGCCGAACTCGAGCGCTCGGTACTCGGTGAGCTGGCGCGCGAGACCAACACGTGCTCCGTATAGCTCACCTGTTGAGGATAACTCCGGCGAACTCCCTATCATGAGCGTGTACTCGTCCACATCGTCGCCGTCGTCGTCAGCCATGTCGAGCAGCTACGAAAACTCAATGCGCTCCAGACTTTTAACCAATCAAAGAAGATTATAATCAACGTGGAAATACATACATGTTGCAAGTGTGGTTGTGAGGAGAATTGATGGGAATCCGACCAACTACCTCTACCTGCACGCACTGATTTTCTCGGTGGAGAACCCGAGTTCCAGAAAAACATAATGTACGCATCAATAGAGGCGTGGACTGCAAGGTTATACGGAGAGCAACACTTCAACCCGAGACACCTTGTGATTGGCCCATGAAAGGCCGTGAAATGGCTACAGGCTGTACACTATAGCAAGAGGAAAGCATAGCGTTGGTTAGAAAGAGGTTGGTGTTGGATTCGTGCCCTGGACACATGCAAATATACTGGTGCGCCTAATTACCATTATTGTTGGTGCGGTTGTGAACATTCACAACATAGTCGTTGCGCTTGCCTAGCTCGCTTTCTTGGTCGGTGCTCAGCGACCCGCTACTCGCGTAGGTGATGTCGCTACTAGTCGAACCTAGCTTTCCCTGTGCAACCGAAAACGCAAAGATTAGTTACCAAGCACAGAAATTCCGGAACCAAAGCATTTGTCTACACACCTTGCAGCTCGCTGCATGGCACCCTTGAAGAGGGACACCAGCATGCTGGCTGTGGAAGATGGATGCGTAGTTGTAGCTGTACGATATGCATGCTGAAACGGCGCCGATAATGCTGCCAGCCAGGATGTCTGCGTAGTGGTGCCAGTTGTCGATCGTTCGAGTTACTGCTACCCATGCCGCCAGAAACGTAGGAATAAAGCAGAGGAATAACTTGAGCGTTTTCCGTCCTCCTCGCATCATAGTCTCGCTTCGATTTTCGCAGTTCAAAGATGATCGCCCCAGCAAATAAAGCTGTAGATACAGAAAACAATTAGTACTGCGCGCTCTAGCCCCATTGTATTGCAACCTACCGTCAAAACAAGCATTGTCGCGAATGCAAACGACGCATGTCCAGACGGAAAGCTCTTCCGGCCTTCCTTCTCGCCCGACGCACTCTGACATAGGTTGGTGACGCCATCCCATACAACGTCGTAGTTCCACTTGCACATGTCATAAAAGCACGGGCGGAAGCGTCCGGTCATATTCTTGGTGAACTGTGTCAGTAGTGTCGCCATGCTCGTAGACTGCACGATTGTCAGAAAAAAATCACGCGTGTCGTGCGGGATAATGCGCACACGATGAAACTTCGGCAGCGCATAGTTGATGAAGAGGTTGGCGATGATCGGGGCGCCAACACCAATGCCGACGAGGGCGATCATGGGTACTTGCTGCGCCTTCTCCTTGTTGTTGATCGTTGGGTCTCGCGCCCACACGGACGTCGTCGCGTTCAACTGCACCTCAATATTGGGAATCTCACCTGCAGATAATCAAACTCTTTCCGTAACTACTCAATCCATCCAACATACAAACCCAATAGACTCAGACGTACGTTGAGCGACCTGAATCTTTGCGAAGAAGAGAGCAAAGCCATACATTAGCACGGAGATAGCGAACTCGGTCATGCGGTAGTCGCGCGCGAGGCGTTCCATCTTCCCGCCGCCTCTGCGGGGTCGAGACTCAGCTGCGACCAGCGCCGGAAGCTCCGCCGCTGACGTGATGGACTCCATGAAAGGCACGTCACTCGCGTTGCTCGAAGCAGCACGGAGTCTGCTCGGGTAATCCGCCGTGATGACTCCGCTGCCGTTCACACGCGAAGAGAGGGCTTCTTCACCGCTTCTTCGCTTGTGGCTCGCCTGATCGACAGACGGACAGCCAGACACACACACACGACCCAACGAAAGGCGTCGAGACTGTGCAATGCAAGGGGAGAAAGCGCGAATGGCTCGACTTGCGACTGGATCCTAAATGCCACCAAGATGGGAATGATTAATCGTCGCGACTGTCTAAATCGTGAGGAATCGAAAATAAGAGGTGCTGCGTCATTGACACTAAGCCATGTTCTGAAATACTACGCCCATCTCCGCAAAATAAGCGTTCTTAGAGGTAGTTGCACCAGATGCACCGAAAGAGGTACACAGACAGATCTTCCTTGCAAAAATGCCACGAATATCCTGCACTTTGTGATCACCTGCACCTGCGTGGGTATGTATGTATCCACAATCCAGCCACAACACCTTCGGACACTTAAGGCACGCGATTGTCACCTTCGACAAGGTTCCGACGGTCTGGAACTCGTGGCCAAGACGCGCTCCGTCGGGTTGGTGGCGCCCTCCTCGATCCGTGAGCTGCTCACGGCGTCCTCACGCTTTGCCTGCCCACATCAAAATCATCAGCTTCTTGTGGACCCCTTTAGTAATCCAGAACAAAGACGCACCTGTCGCCGTTCGTGAATCGTTTGGTAGGGCAGCCCTGCCACATCCCAGCTATAGATCGAGCCGTAATTGTGGTTGTATGCCAGACAAGCCGTGGCAGCTCCAATAACGCTGCCCGCCACAATGTCGCTGTAATGATGCCGATTGTCAGTGGAACGCGTGATGGCAACCCATGCCGCTCCCAAACAAGGCAAGAAGCAGAAAAACAACTTGAACGTTCGCACTCCTTCTTGGAGAATCGATTCGTTTTGGGAGCTCTGGTTAATCGTGCACGTCCGAGCAGATAGAGCTATGGTAACCAAGAAGCGTTAGATGCAATCTCAGTTCTCAAATGGTAAATCAGAGTAACGTACCGTTAGTACGCCCATGACCGACCATGCAAAGGACGAGTGTCCGGAAGGAAAGCTCTTGCGACCTTCATCATCGCCATCGGAATCGCTGCACAGATCCGTAATACCATCCCACACAAAATCATAGTTCCAGCCACGCATCGCATAGAAACACGGGCGGAATCGACCTGTCATGTTCTTCATGACGTTGACAAGGAAGGTCGACAGCGTGATGGCCTGCCCCAGACTCAACAGGAAGTCGCGAAAATCATGGGCAATGGCGCGGATCGCGATAAACATTGGACACACGTAGTTTATCAACAGGTTGATCCCAATGGCGATCGCGAGACTGACGATAATCAACATGTACATTGGTACTGAGTGCACGACACAGCACACCTTTAGTTCACAAGGATACTTTTTATCAAGGAGATCGTAATACCTTGTTCCGACAGCTTCTCCTGGTCCATGGCAGGATCTCGTCCCCAGATGCTGGTGGTCGAGTTCAGGCGCATTTCAATACGTGGTAGGGTTCCTGTTCATTGCATCTGCTTCATTAGACTCTCTATTGGGCCATCTCCTCGCAAAACTCACGCTCATGCATCTTCATCCATGCTCCTAGCCTCCTTGCAATAACGTACAGAACGATGGCAAAGGCATATTCGACGACTCGATACTCACGAAGGAGACGCTGCCACCTCTTCGGCTTCGTGTCAGTCCCAGCGTTTTCTGAGGAGTCTGTTACTACATCACTGTTGTGCTTGTCGTCCAGCGCAGGCGTCCACACTGGTCGGTAGCTGTCAGCTTCGAGATGAAAGCTGCTGTTAGCCTCGTCGCCCATTCCGCTAGAAGAATCAAAACCGAAGTGTACGGTCTCAATGGATGTCACATGAAGGTAAGATTATGCCACTACACTGTTGTGAGGATTTATTAGATAGACTTATGACTACACTCGCTGGCTACCCGAGACTCTATTGTTTTGGCTGATGAGCTTCTCCTGCGCTTCTTGGATGTCGTCACTTATAGACTCCGACTTGAGTTTCTCGTGGATTGCTTCACATGGCAAGCCAGCGTACTTCCAGCAGAAAATCGAGCCATAGTTGTAGCTGTAAGCTAGGCAAGCAGAAATCGCACCAATGATGCTTCCCGCCAAAATATCACTGTAGTGATGCCAGTTGTCGATAGACCGCGTAATGGCGACCCACGAGGCTACCAAGCAAGGTGCAAAGCAGAGGAAAATTTTTAGAGCTTTTGTTCCTCCTCGCACGGCCGATTCGCTGCGGCTTTTACAGTTGAGTCTCGAACGTCCCAACAGGTAGAGCTATAGGCATTTACAAGAGCGTTAGTATGAACAATTACATATCTCTTGCACATTAACTCACCGTGAGCAGAAGCATCGTTGCCCACGCGAACGAGGCATGGCCGGATGGAAAGCTCTTACGGCCTTCTCTCTCACCAGCAGCATCCGTACACAAGTTGGTCACTCCGTCCCACACAACATCATAATCCCATCCACACATGTCGTAGAAACTTGGACGAAAGCGGCCCGTGACGTGTTTGGTGAATTGTGTGAGCAGCGTGGACATTGTCACGCTTTGTGTCAGACTCAGCAAGAAATCACGAACGTCATGTGGGATCACGCGGATGTCACGGATCTTGGGGAGGCCGTAGTTCAGCAGCAAGTTGGTGAGAATTGGAATGCTCAGTCCAAACACAATCAAAGACCACATTGGCACTAAAGAGACATTGACACGCAGAAAGTTAGACAGATCCCCAAACGCAGCAGCTCTAGCAATGAAAATACCTTGCTCAACATGCTTCTCCTCGTCGACTGCCGGATCCCGCGCATAGATCGTCGTCGTGGAGTTCAAGTGAATCTCAATCCTCGGAATGGGGCCTATCAAACAACCAAACCAGTCAACGCCACACCAACAAACGTCCAGCATCAGTCACTACGACGTACGGTCATTGACTGCCATCAGCGTGAAACACTTGGCGACGAGGTACATGACGAGCGTGCTGCAGTACTCAGCGACGCGGTACTCGCCCAGCATCCGTTGCCATCGCTTGGGGCTATGCGCACTCGCGTCATCCTCTTCGCGAGGTTTCCAGACTATCGGTGGCGGAGGCGTCGTCACGGAGAGGAACTCGCTTGCTGAGCCGCGCTCCAGATCGAATGGAGTGCCAGAAGTCGACGCGTTGCAGGGCATGTGGTCGCCAGGGAGCAGGAACGAAAGTGATCATGATCCGCACTTGGCTTGAATCAAAGCAGCTGAGACCACGTCTAAGTACAGCGCCAATTTTACCGTTTCCAGATCGTAAAGACGGCACCATTTGGCGGTGATAAAAATACTTGATCTTACTTAAAGCAAGGCAAATTCAGATGAAGTGCGATGGACATGGCGCCATCATTCGACTCAGACGTGCCCAGCAAAATGTCTTGGCTTGAGTATGGACACCTCGACTAACACAAGGTAGCCGGTCATCTTGGCGGATACCTCCAACGACTCCAAAGTCCCACGTTGGCCGACACGCTACCAACGTCTTGAAAAAAGCTGCAGCCTGGCAGTCACACTAACGCTGCAGGTGTCGTTGCAAGACTTCCATGCGCACATGTATTACTCGAGCTTCCGATGTATGCACTTCACGCATGGTACTTGGTACTTGTGCATGGTACTTTGCACAGCCCGCATGCCATGACTGAGTCATTGACTCATGCCACAGGCAGGCCAGCACTCGTGGTTGTCTCACTTACGATGTCCCAGAGCGCACTTTCCACTTTAATCACCATCGAGTGGAGCGCCGAATTCTCCAGTGATCACACTGATGTGCATTTGCGTGGTTTAGCAGCAGTGAAGCTAATGTGCACTTGTATTCAATTGTGATCAAGCAGCGAGCGAGTCTCTGCTGCGGCTACTTAGATCGACGATGTACTCACTGGACATGTGCTTGAGCAGCGGGGGCCGCGAGTCAAAGTTGCGGCGCCACATGGGCTCCTGATCGAGGTGTTCACTCCTGGCTTTCTTGGCCTTCTAGACAACAAGACAGCGCAATCATGAGATTTTAGTAAATCCTGCCACTTCTACCATCTAGTCTGCCAGATCCTGCTGTCTTCGTACCAAGCGACGCTCGTGAATTTCTTCAAGCGGTAGTCCTGCTGAATCCCAGCTAAAGATCGAGCCGTAGTTGTAGTTGAACGCGAAGATAGCGGACACGGCTCCGATGACACTACCCGCCAGAATGTCGCTGTAGTGGTGCCAGTTGTCGATGCAACGCGTGATGGAAATCCACGCAGCAAGGATAACCGGTGCGCAGCACATGAAGAGCATTAGAGACTTCTTGCCACCTCGCAACGTAGAGTTACTGCGGTTCTCGCAATTTAGTCGTGACCGACCCAACAAGTAGAGCTACAAGCAGAGAGATGTAAACAGTCAGCAACATGTCAGTGCATGTGAAAGTCCAAGACTTACTGTCAGAACGAGCATGGACGCCCACGCAAAGGACGCATGACCTGACGGGAAACTCTTGCGACCTTCCTTCTCGCCTGCAGCATCAGTGCACAAGTTTGTTACTCCGTCCCAAACGACGTCGTGGTTCCACTTGCACATGTCATAGAAGCTCGGTCGAAAGCGGCCTGTAATGTTCTTGGTAAATTGCGTCAGGAAGGTGGCAAGAGCCATGGACTGGAAGAGACTAAGCAGGAAATCGCGCGTGTCATGAGCAATGACGCGAATCTGGACCACCATCGGAAGCACGTAGTTCATTGTGAGATTTGTCCCGACAGGCAAACCGATTCCCAGCGCCAGTAGAAGCCACATCGGCACTAACGTGTAGTAAGAGTAAAGTTAGTTGTTTCATAATCAATATCCATTGTCAACGACAACTAACCCACCTTCTTCTGATAGTTTCTGCTCGTCAATGGAGGGATCCAGCGACCACGCCACTGCTGTAGCATTCAACCGCACCTTTATACCAGGAATTGGACGTTCGTGCACTTCAACCTTAGCGAAAACTAGCGCCAGTAGATACAAAACAACTGCGCTTCCGAATTCCAGAATGCGATAATGTCGAACGAATCGCTGCAACGCTCCTTTCGGAGGCCTCACTGCCCCAGCTTCAGCGATGTCAATTGGAGCATCATCGCTCTCTTCCGTCGGATTGCCTCCATTCGTCGACAGGTGCATATTCACCGGTAGTGACGAGGTGGGAGGAGACGCCACCATAAACTGGTATCCTGAGGCCACCTCGTCCTTCTCGTTCGACCGCTTCATGCTGTTCGCAGCCATGATTTGTGCTGTCGATTAAGAATCGAGAAATGAGAGGTTGACCAGTGGCACAGAGTAAGCACATTCAACATCCGGAAGCAGATCTCAAGCTGCTATCCACGCATGGATTCTCAAAGTTTGAGTCAAACGAGTCGCCAATGCGGCGAGCTTCGAAGAAGTAACATCCAAAACGGTCAAACAGCAGCACAAGTTGGCACTTGTCCCTTTCCACTGCATACATGCGCATACATGTTGCAGTGAGCATAATCACTCCTACGTGTATCGTAAATTACGATACATTACATTACGATTCGTAATGTACGAGTTGAAGCAATCAGATCTGTGATTGGTCAAAACTATGTTGCCAAAAAAGGGTACATCTGATTCCGATCTGACTCTAAAGAGAAGAAAAAGATCGAGACGCACGAAGAGCTACAGCATCGCCATGCGCCGCGCGGGGTCTCGTAGGTGCGTCCTGTTGATCTCTAAACGCTATACATATACAGCTTCTAACGTCCTGTTCCCTCATGCACCAGTCGCTATCCCGTCGCCTCTGCTCACAGCGCCAGGTGCGGCTTCAACTTTCCATTCAATTCCATTGACAAATTAGTAAAACTCCATTGCCACTGCAGTACCGAGCGTGAGCGCGTGTTCGAGAGTCTACAGCGTCGACTGGCGAGCCAGAATCTGAACGACTGTGAGTCAGACATGGAAGAGAACTACGAGGAGAAGTGCAGCGTCCCACGTCCCAGTTCCGAGTCTGCTGGTGCAGCGTCAACGTCTGCGCTTTGTCGCTTCTTCGTGCTGGGCAAATGCCGCTACGGCAGTCGCTGCACGTTTTCGCACGCACTGCCTGCACACGTGAGCGAGTGTGCGGCAGACGAGAGCGACGGTCTATCAGCGGCGGCAGCGCTAGTGGATTGTCCGTTCTTCCTGCGTGGCAATTGTAAATACGGTGAACACTGTCGCCTTCGACACCATCCAGCAATGCTGCCAGATGCTGCATCTTCAGCGACAAGTCACTCTAATACGATAGCAGCGAGATCTGCAGTTTCGAACAACAATGTTCCTTCAAACACTCGGGAAGACAACCAACAAGATTTCACGTGTGGCATTTGCTTCGACGATATCGTCCAGTCTGGCAAACATTTTGGGCTATTAAGTAAGTTTAGAATGTCTTCTCACGTTGAAAGCTTGTTCATCTGCACTTGTAAGAACACTGCTAAGATCGGACAATTTGTGTGCAAACAGGCTGTGACCACTGCTTCTGTCTGGATTGCCTGCGTGTGTGGCGTCAATCGAAGGATATGGAGCTGGAAGTGATTCGTGCGTGCCCAGCTTGCCGTCTTCCAAGCGATTTTATCGTGCCATCACTTATCTTCGTTACTGGTGACGAAAAGCAAAAGGTGGTTGAAGTCTACAAGAGCCACTTGGCCTTGCGTGAATGCAAGTACTTCAACGGTCTCTTCGGTAGCTGCCCGTTTGGTCCTCGTTGCTTTTACGCACACCGTGATTCCCATGGTCGTGACGTCAAGCACTTGGATCGTCCCAAACGATCGAATAAGCCGCGTCGTGGTCGAAATGGTCGCCAAGGTGGTGACGCGGCACTGCAATCGTTGCTACAGCAATACAGCCATCTTTTTCGCTTCTTTGAAGTTGCGGACTGGGACGACTTTGACTTGGTCGGTGACTTGTACGACTCGGATGATTCGGACGATTCTGATGACGACTACTTCGAGTACGGGTTTTCAGACGACGATTACGACACAGAATAAATGGAGCACACAGCGGAGGCGGGAACCAGAAGTGCACGCCAGCAAAATTTATGGTTGGGTAGCAACTTGCAAAATTAAGGACAGATCAATGACGTGGTGGGCATAAGGTAAACGACCAACTCCTGCGCAATTCGAGCATTAGATTGAGTGAATAGTTCTACTATCACTCAATAGCGAAATGCTGTGCTCAAGGCGTTGTGTTGATCGTTTTGCATTCTTTATTTACTAACGTTTCTGACGCCTCTTTAGCCAAGATCTGCCGATACCCAGGAACTTGTTACGATGAATGTTCACCATGAGAATACTGCAAGCAAGGCACACGCAGCGACGCATGCGAATCAGGCTCATCGCGTTCCTATAGCAGGATCTCTACGTCATCACGGAGTTTCGAAGCGAAGTCAAGGTCAAAAGGCCAAGAAACTCCAATCAGACAGTCACGATATCAAGGAGGAGTTAACAACATCTGGATCTGCGTTGGAGAAGCGACTTGCCTCGATGCGATCGTCAAGATTAGATTTAAGTCTTCCACGACAACTTCTGACCGGGACGAACCCATCAGTTCGAAACCAGTCTCTTCATATCCAGCCATTCCAGACACTTCCAGCGGCGATTTTTGAGCACGGGAACCACCTCACGGAGCTCTGGCTGACGAACCATCACATGGGGACTCTTCCAGCAGAAATTGTGTGCTTCAGGAAGCTTCGTGTCCTCGGTCTTTCTGGTAACAAACTCATGGCTCTACCAGAAAAGCTCAACCAGTTGACAGCTTTAGAAGCTTTGTATCTCGACAAGAACCGTCTCCAGACATTGCCATCCAAAGTGACGTTCCCGTCACATCTGCGAGAGCTGCGTTTGGACAACAATCAGCTTACCGTGTTCCCTACCCAAATCACCAAGCTAAGGCTGCTGAACCGTCTTGGTTTGAGCTACAACCAGATTAAGGTACTACCCGAGTCGATACATCGACTGCGCAACCTCGTGGAACTCGACTTAGACTACAATCGCCTTGATGTTGATCTACCTGAAGGATTTGCAGCTCTACAGCGACTGGAGAGACTTGGTCTAGAAGGCAATTGTCTCGCTGAGAAACCATCAATTCTAGATCGCCTACCTGTGCTTTCGTACATTCGACTGAGCGGGGATCGTGCAAAGAGTTATCTACCGACTAACGGTACAGTAGTTGGGTCGACACGACAGCTTTCTGCTGTACCACAGCGCCACGACGGATACTTCCAGTGCGTTGAGAGCTGCAACAAAGGCCAAGATGTAGCTGATGCGCTCAACGAGAAAGGAGAGTACCGGCACTTGGAAGGATTGGTTCCCTGTCGTGGCCAGAATATCCTGAATAAGTTGACATATTAGTACGATGATGGTATACTATCACAAATGCGTCTCGTAGACAAACAACTGCAAAGAGAATGAAGGATGTGTGGTTGAGACTAAATTATGATGGAATAATGGTTCATTCCATGATGTGCATCTCGATCCAAGACAATGCTGAGCACGTTGCATAGAGTGATCTCCTCTCCAGATCACGTTGCATAGAGTGATCTCCAGATCCCGCAACCAAATTCAAGATTTTAACCCACGAAATTGTGGGTTAAAACTGGAGTATTATGATAGGATCGAGCATACTGAGCATTGCTGTGGACCATCAGTGGTCGAGCTGATGAGCTTTGTTTTCATTTTTCAATTTCCAAACCAGGTGATGGTGCACAACAACAATAAGCAAAACGAGAATTATTGACCCATGTCACCGTCATCACTATCTGAAGTTGACCACTCTACAACTCAAGCTAGTGGTGATTCGAAATACGACACTACCGTGGAAATACGAGACGTGGGTGATGAAGCAACTCCACAACGTTCCTGGAACAAAATAATACGAGACTATCGCATAGTGGAATTCGGGTGTACTGCTGTTATCTACGCGCTAGCGGGAGTATTTGCAGCGATAGAAGTGACAGAACGGCCGATTCCTGGAATTCGAGTTCGCTTGAACGCAACCGCAGAGGCATGGTCTTTGGATCCTTCGATCGGTGAAAAGAAGCTGGCACAAGAAGGTTTGTTGTAGGACATGTATGTTGGTTAAAGGTGCAAATGTCAGCTAACTAATATGTTTCGATTCGTTTTCAGTACCTATGTGGCTGTTACTGCTACTTGGAATAGGATTGCCTGTGGGAACGAATCTCGTGGTAAATTATGCACTCCCGAGATTTTGTGAAATACGCATCATCGACCACGACACGAGAGACTTCCTGCTTAGTTTGTTCCAATCCATGGCGTTGGCCACCTTCCTGACGCAATTTACCAAGAACATGACTGGTCGCTTTCGTCCGTGTTTCTACGATATGTGTGGCTGGAACCACGACATTATCTGGGACGGAGTGACCAACTTGTGCACGAGCACTTCAGGTGAAAAGGAAGGTCGCAAGAGCTTTCCTTCTGGTCATGCATCGTTTTCATGTTCGACAATGCTTGTGCTAACGGTAGGTCAATGCAACGCCACCGTGTCTGGGGGTTATCATTCTAACCAAAATTGTAGCTTTATTTGCTAGGACGATCGCATCTTAACTGCACGAACCGCTGCAACTCCATGCTACGAAGCGGCAAGAAGTCAGTGATGATGTTCCTTTGCTGTGTGCCACTACTACTAGCCGCGTGGATATGCATTACGCGGTCCATCGACAACTGGCATCACTACAGTGATATTTTAGCAGGAAGCGTTGTTGGGGCTGCATCTGCAATCTTCGCTTTCAGCAACAACTACGGACCGATTTTCAGCTGGAAATATGCAGGACTTCCGGTTCAGACCATCCACGAACAGATCAAGGTAGCATTGTAATGTTGAGGTATTACGAGTTGCCCACTGCTGACTTGCGTGAATTGCTTTCTGTAGCAAACTGAAAAGCTGAGTCATATTTTGAACAACTCAATATATGAATGCGACGGAAAGTAAATCATGGTAGTTCTTATCAACACATAAGCCCACGATAGTCCATCGTTAGTGTTTTTCTTCAATGAGTGTTTTCATCATGATGTCTCAGGTGTTCAACATTTATCTATTCTCTTGCCGGACGGTTTCCGGCAGCCGCTAGGGGTAACTCTCGTTATTGTCGAGTTTCCTAACGTACTTGCAATGAAGGACTATCGGATCCTAGACTTCGTATTCACTGGCATCATCTACCTGACAGCATTTGTGTTGTCATTAATTGAAGTGCATGAACGTCCAATTCCTGGAATTCGACATCGTTTGAACTCGACTGCAATAACATGGGGTCTGGATCCATCGATAGACAAGAAAATGCTGGTAGAAGAAGGTACGTTTGAGCTTGCTAGTGTCGAAATGAAAGCATTATAATCTAATTCTTGTTATGAACTTAGTTCCGATGTGGCTTGCACTTGTATTAGGCATTGGTTTGCCCGGTGGTATCAACCTCGTAGTTAATTTCGTGTTACCAAAGTTTTGCCAAGTACGAGTTATCGCCCATGACACACGAGACTTCCTACTTAGTCTGTTCCAGTCCCTAGCTTTCGCTTCGCTCTTCACCCAGTTCACGAAAAATATCATCGGCCGCTTCCGTCCGAGTTTCTACGACATGTGCAAGTGGAATTACGATGTCGTCTGGGATGGAGTATCCAATCTGTGTACTGATGCTGCCGGTGAGAAGGAAGGTCGCAAGAGTTTTCCGTCGGGCCATGCATCTTGTTCGTGGGCGACAATGTTGACACTATCGGTATGTTCAGGAACTTTGAAATAGACCAGTCTGCCAACTCACATCAATTTTATGCGTTGGTAGCTGTATCTGCTCGGTCGATTCCGTCTAAACAGTCCAAATGACAGTAAATTTCAACGCGGCAGAAAAACAATGGCTATGGCTCTTTGTTGTTTGCCATTACTGTTAGCTGTGTGGATTTGTGTGACGAGGTCCACGGATAATTGGCATCACTACAGTGACATTTTAGGAGGCAGTGTTATCGGCGCGGGTGCAGCAATTGCCGCGTTTAACAGCAACTACGGATCAGTCTTCCATTGGGATTTTGCAGGATTGCCTATTGAAACCATTCACGAACAGCTCAAGGTATATGAGATTGACATTCTAGCGGTCTGATGCTCCAAATAATTGCGCAGCTAACACAAAAGGTGGGCGATACTAACACCTGAAGACCACACTGCGTGTTATCCGCTCACGCGTGAAGAAGTCAGCAAAACGCTAGATGAGAACTTCACCTTTATTATAGTTACCATTTTTAAAAGAACGATTAACTCATGATCTGGATCAACTTTGACTTGTTGGACTGTTGAAGAGTAAACGAGCAGCCCGATACGAGAAGTTAAAACTTGAAAGGTGCAATCTAGATCGAAAAGTGATGTTGAGGTGAAAAAAGAAATGGCTGCCTGCCAGAATGATAGAGTTGTCGCTCACCAATACCCAAGTGACTAATATCGCAAAGGAAACCATCATGACGATCTGATTGTGATGTGTACTCCCGAGAACTACTACTGACCAAAGTCTAACGTGCTGTGATCATGTAGTGCTTCCACTTCAGACGCTGCATGTAGGTATTGAAATTCTTGCAACTACTTTACGTATTATTTTGTTGTTGTAAGAGAAGAAACAGAATACTTTCAGACAACAAATCCACCACAATTCTTGCTATTCGCAAATGTACAAGTGTAGACAATGTAAACCCCAGTGCATCTGGTCAAACCGATTGCTTCGTCGATCTTAGTGGGGACACGCTGTTCATTTACTGATGTAACAGAGTGTTTTTGCTGGAGGACTGTGTGGCTTGTTCTTTTTACATAATAGCCTCTCTTGGACTTCCCAATGAACATGGCGTGCCTCAAACGTACTCCTGTGATTCTTCCACTTGTTCGCTCCGCTCATTCAGCACGAGGAGGGCTTCTTCCAGACAATGCATACATAACACTGTCGAGTTAAACCGCTGGTTGTACCCATCATTTGGCGCGAAGCACAGTCTACATGCTGACAGCTCTGGATTTACATGGACATTAGCACCCAAAAACTCTCTCCACAATGCTGGGTTTCGTTTTCGGACTTCCGAACGGCTACCAATACGGTTTTCTTCCATGTAAGTGGCGAGTTTTTTTCCCGCAAGCGCAGCTAATTCAACGCTAGACTCTCGTCGGGTAGTTATAGCTGTGACGGCGTCTGAGTGATCTTGTGCGAAGTCTTCAGCATTAGCGATGTTATCCGTACTTGACTCACCAGTGGCTGGGATCGACGAGATGACCGCATTATTTGCCGCAGTCACTGGGGATATCGCCTCACAATCATTTTCCTCAGGTGATTCCGAGTCATCTAGATCAATGACCTCTCTCGGCTGCTCTGCAACTTTAGTTCCCGAAGAATCACTATCATCAACACTCTCCTGAGTTATGGTCTGATCTGTTCCGTCCTCTTTAGCCGTCAATAACGCTTCATCATTCTCATGCACCACAACCTTTTCTAAATCACGTTTTGATGATCCGAAATCGACGACTCCTACTTCTGTGTCCACCACTTGCTCGTTTTTCTCTCCTGTTGATTTCAATGCAGTGCCAACGTGCATCTGTTCCATAACTTCGTCTCCGTTAGCATCGTTCGCCGCAAGACCTAACATATTGACACCTTCTGTGGTGACAGAAGGCAGTTCTGTATTCACATCAGCGGTGGCTTCTGTATCAGCAATCGAACTTGTCCCCTCGCCTCGTTCAACAATGACATTACCAGAATGGTTTGCATGAGTAGCTTGCTCCGTCACAACTTCATCTTCCTTTGTTTGTTCTTCATTTGAGCTACACCCAGCAATTTGAGCTTCTGCATCAAGAGAGGAGATCACGCCACGACTCGACAGCATATCCGAGATTTCCGACAACTCGTCTACTGGAATTGCATTTTCCTCAGCTTGTAGCACCTCGAGGCTTGTCAGGGCAGCTAAGGATGATGCAGATAGATGCGATGCTGTGTTCCATCGAATATCCATGACCCGAAGGTGTGGCAAAATCGGCAGTGGAAACGTAGACATGTTGTTGTGTGCTAACCTCAACTCTTTCAGCTGGGTAAGACTCCTGACACAAGCAGGAAACTCAACCAACCCATTTTCTGATGCATCCAATTCTCGTAGGTTTGTCAAATGACGTAATCCCATTGGAAGTTCTGCTAATTCGTTACCACTGATATTCAATGATTTCAGCTTCGACTTTAGCAGAACTGCATTTGGGATGTACTCCAAGCCAAGGCCCCGCAGAGTCAATGACTCAGTTTGTAAATTTCCAATCCACGGTATATCTTTCTCGTCTGGTATGCTACCGTCGCCAAATGTGTTGCAAGCAAACACTAACTGTCGCTGCTCCATTTCTTCCGAGATTTTCTTGGATCTCTCATCTGATTTTTCTCCAAACAAAATCTCCAGGCACACAACAAGACGCCAGGCCTCTAGAAGCAGCGGGTCCGCTTGCAATTCACTCTGTAGTAGACTGGACACTGCCCTCAAATTTCTCAATCGGAGCTCCACAGCAACCAGCGTTTGTAGTATCTGAGGATGTTGTGTCTTCGCACCACTAAGGCACTTTCTCAAGGTTGCTCGAGCAGCCAACAGTTCCCATTCGTGAGTGGCAGTATCTATACGTTGAAGTACATAACGGATGATAAGTGCATGGATGAACTATGTGGTGCAGTATACATAATAGCGTACCTGAAAAAGCAAGAGAAAACTCTGAGGAAAGCGCTAGCGCATCAGTGAATGATGCATAAAATGAAGCTTTTTCTGACACTGGTACTGCGGCTGAGCACAAGCGAAAAAGTTCCAAGCTCACATTGTATGTGATCAATTTTTTTCGCTCTGGATATAGGCAAGCGCATATGGCGTCCGCCACATCATGTTTGCCACAATCGCTCTTAATCTCTTTCGAAACTTGACGCACCATTTCGGCCTCCACACTCATTTCACTTATGTACTTCCGAAATAATTGAGTCAGTCGGGTTTGATGGTCTCTCCATGACAAGCTGTCTGAAACTTGTCGTTGGAGAAAATCTATCTGAAATACGAAACGTTGCATCCATGCAAGCTGCCGACCTTCAAGAGAGAGAGCAGCGAAGTTTGACGAGCTCAAAACCATTTGAATACTGTCAATTGCAACCGATGGATCCAAGAAAATGCCCATCAAATGACAAATATCTAGCGACACATAAATATTTGCAAGTGGTTTCGCCTGGTTTGGTCCTCGATGTTGTACAGCGAGCTGGTCCATCCAAGCAGTCAGTAAAGCATCAAGCAGCGCTTTCAAGGACCGTGTCTTGGATATGTTACTAGTGTCGTGCATAATATCTTGGATAGATTTGTCCACCATATCGATGTCAACATCCAATAGACTAGCCAAGCGCTTCATAACATCTGGGAACGTTTTATCCAAAGCATTTACCAGATTGGGGGATTGACGACACGCAAACAAATAATGGTGCAAAGCTTCGGGAAATTGGGTCTCCGAGCTCTGATTCATCATCGCAAGCATTAGTTGTTGTTCCTGAACTTGCTCGCCAGCCGACTTCATTGCCATCATCTCCGCAGCTGTAACCAATGCGCCAGGATACTGATGAATCGTATCAAATATCTCCTCCAAAAACAGGTTCAAGGAGTTGCCTTTCGTTTTTCTATCGTCTAACACTCCCAATAGGAGTATCCAATTAGTTAATATAGCGTTGCCAACGTCTTGAACCCCAGCACACTGTTCTTCAAATACTTGAAACGCAGACTCATATGACAGCAAAGCCTTGTCAATAGCAATGTCATCGATGTGATGCCCACCACGTCGTAAGAACTCAGCATTATATGTCATCCCTTTGACTGGGATGCTTTCGTAATTGCTGGCAGACACCCAATGCTCAATCAAACTGGGTAGCTCATTGAAAATCAAAACATGAGCGAAAGCCAAGTATAACGCTATCAACTCATCGCTCCGTAATTGACCACGCACCAAATTACACCATTCAAATTCCGCAGACGTGTCACCAAACTTTAGCAGCGCTGACATAAGCTCGAGTGCTCGATTTGTTGCCCCAGCACGACACAATTTAATACAAAGATGGAATGATATCGCCGTCAGTAGAATAGATCGCTCCTTGGTGGGTCTGGGGTTGGAAGCTTGTTCGGCTGAGTTCACTTGAGCTAGGTGCTCCAAAAGCCGCCAATAAATCCCTTCTGCCATGCCTGCTGAGTCGAACTTGTAAGCCGAAACGTAACGAAGCCATAACGCGTGAGACTTTGGGAGAAATTGAACAGCTTGCTCTACCATGTCGATTTCCGTCTCTTTGTTGGTCACCTGTCTACATAGATGAAGATAAAGCAACCAAAGTGCTTCACAATACGCGTTTGCTTCGACTTCTAAAGCTCGTGAAAGCGTGTGCAAACACCGCTTGAGGTTTGCTTCGTCGACAGCCAATAATCGATATGTACTTGTGCTACTGCTCTGTCGAATGTGAAGTTCCTTGCACAAAAAAACGAGCTGTTGCTGGAGGCGATCTTCGTCAGACAAATTTACAGCTTCATCACTACACGGCAACGAACATGAAGCGTAAGATTCATAACACATTCACGTGAACAGTATTCCCCGCGCTAATTCGTACCCCAGTTCAACCTCAAGCTGAAGCTGATAAATAGCGAAAAGTAGCCACGCATTACTATCACTTGGATCTTCTTCTAGTTTTGCCTGCAGCACGTCGCCATAGGTCTTTCTGGAGTCAATGTCGTCGAAGTAGCGAGCATCGCTGGTTTGAAAACCCTCTTCCTGACTATCAAGCATAATGAAGTCGTCTTTGTCTTCTTTAAATCTTTCCTCTTTATCTTCCACACCTTGTGTTACGGATACCCGATCCTTTGAATTTGTATCTGTGGCAACTGTTATCCTGCCATTGTTGTCTTCTTCTGGCTGTAGATCATACGTCAGAATCATATAGCTTCAATAGTAATACAAGAAATTCCACGCACCTACCTTTAGCGACATCCGAGCAGAGGTTATCACAGGCCATTTCAGCATAATTCTTTCACGACATTCAGCAAATGACACCAGCAAGTGATTCATCTCGTCAAATTTTAGCACTCTTTCACCTGTATCATCACCGTCATTACCGCCACCATCGCAGTTGCTGTTAGCTTCGCTCTCAAATGACTCGAAATCTTTCTGGTGATAGTTAGAGCAGTTCTTGTCGTTACAGACACCATTTAGCTCATAATGACACAAAACCCTGGAAAATAAAGCACGTTAGTGTCAGAATTTCTTTAAAGAAAAAACAGAAAACATACTTCATCGGGTCAATTTTTTTCGACCCAGCAGACTTTAGTGCAGCTCGCCTCAGTTGTCTTAAAACCGAATCGTTTGTGACAGAAAACGGCTTGGTGTAGTTTGATGAGAAGAACTGCTCATGCCCACTAGACCCATTAAACCCATCGAACTTAGAAGACAAACTGCTGTGCTGTTCACTCATCTCGGCTTGTATGCTTAGCCAGGTCTCCGCTCTATCGAGAACACCAGCCATTTGTCTGTGTGACCGATAAGGAATTGTTGATTTGCCAGCCGTCGGCTTAACCGAATTGGTTCCAACAAAAACAGAAAAACATGCCGAAAGGTTAGGTTCTGTACCATCCACATCCAGCAATCCCGCTACAAAGTGCCTTTGCCGACGCCTCCGAATGAATGTGGGAATTCGGTTATCCGACAGCGTATGACAAACAGCAACAACCACCTCCTTCTCCACATCAATCAAGGACTGAATCCGATCTAGAGCACATTGCCACAACCATGAGACCAAGTTCCACTCTACCAAAAGTAAAATCAGCGTACCGGCGTCAGAGGAAATAAACGTCGGCGCCTTGATAAATTGGCGTCCGGGCTGCCAGCACACAGACCTTCTTCGAGTCCTTAAAGTTGAGAAAGGAATATTTTGTCTGACTTCGCCGTTTAAGCATACCAACGAGTGTTCTAATAACGACCAGTCCACAACCTTATTCAAGATCTTGCCTGTGTAGGTTTTGAATGCTTGCTGCAGCTTCTCTTTCGAAATCATCTGAAGCACAAATTGTTAGCCAACCAAGCCGCACAAATGAGAACCTTAAGTAATTACCGTCCCAGTCTGCGCTAGATGGCGTGTTGCAATTCGAAAACACGCAGCATTGGCCAGTTCCACAGTTTCCACATCCAATCCCGGTGCCGCAGCAACTGCAGCACAGAGATATGATTATGGTTAGTCCTCAGCTACCACAAACGTAAAGCTCAAACTCCTCACAAGGATGCATTTCAATGGCAGCAACTGCAGTTTCCACAATCTCTTTGCTGCCTAGATCAACCTTCTTCCTCGGATGTTCATCCACTTCCTTTTCTTCTCGCTTGCGCTTGGCTTGTAACTGCTTGAGATTCCTGGCCAGCAGAGTCGCTGCTGCCTGTTGTTTCTATAGTTACCATAATAAGAGCAAATATTAGTGCCTAAACTCACTAATAAAACTGCTAAAACAGACCTTGCGAGCCGCTTCTGCTCGCGCCTGCAGCTCCTTCAGCTCCTTCTTCCGCGTCAGCGCCGTAGCTGCTGCCTTTGCTGCTTTACCGTCCTCTTTTTCAGCTAGTTTCCCTTTCTCATCTGTCTTTTGAGGCTCAGTTTGCGCAATTTTCGAATTGGTGGGGCATTGAAGCTTCAATAGCTTTAGCAGTTTCTCCTGGCGCGCTAGAGCTTCTGCACGCTTAGTAATCCAATGCTGTCGTTCCTCCTCCACTTCGCGAAGACGTTCAGCCGCTTTCTGCGCCGCCTCGGAGCACATAGAGGCCTCTACAGTCGACGCCGCGGCACTCACCTCCCGCTCAACTTCCATTCTCACTAGAATCTGGCACAAGTATTGGTGTGGTGGACACAAGGATTTGTTTTAGCCAATCAACGATTGCAACCTTTCGCCATGTAAGATCGCTCTCAGTCTAGATCAGAGCATTGAGGATGTCAGGCGTACAGGTCGTGGCGGACGGCAACCCGCGCAAAGGCGGAATGGATGTGGACGAGAGAGACCAGTGCATTCGCGGTGAGATATCTGAGTGACGAGTTGGGTTGATGAGGGACTAATGGTGGTGCATAGATATCGTGAGTTGGTTCCAGCGCAAAGCAGATCTCGAGTCCGCTGTGGAGAAGAATGCTGGTGCGATAGACGAAGATCTATTAGTGTATTGCGTATGCTGTCTATAGGATTTTAATGTAATTGTGTTGGTTGGAGCGAGTGCAGATATTGAAGCGTTGGAGAAGACACTGGGGATGGAGATCCCAGAGGTATGACTTGAAATTGTTGATTTTGCTGGTCTAAATAAATTTATTGTAGTTAATATAATCTTGCTGTGTCACGTAGGAACTACGCAGCTTGTTGATGACCCAGAGTGGCGGTATTTGGTTCGATGATTACAAGGTAATGCGGTTCTTGCACTAGGTTTGCATTTTGGAATCTGATGAAACGTTGTTGTTATTTGCAGTCGCTCTCGGCGGATGTACGTGTCTATCCTCGTTAAATGCGAGTGTTTCCTTGAGCGTACACTTATGAGAATCTACTGTAACTAAACGTTTAGGGCATTATCAACAAGGCGGAGACGCTTGGGTCAGCTAGTGCATGGGACTCTTCGTTCATTCCTTTTGCAGTAAACGTAGACGGTGGAGCTCTTGTTACGGATACTAGCTCGAGAAATGCAGTTTTCGAGTTTAATGAAGACGGGAAAGGTGATCGTCCCCTTGCTCCTACGCTGCTGGAATACCTTGAGAAATACCGTAACCGGCTACTGTCTGGCAAGTTCGACTTCGTGGAAGATGTCGGGCTGGTCGAACGCTCACGTAAATGAGACGCACAGTGTCGTGGAGACGAATCTTGCAACACTACTATGCAGCCTCCAAGCAAATCAACTTTATCATCCTGATATTAAACATATTCTCAAACACATCCATCAGCAATTGCATTCATTATGACGTGCTTTTAATGCTCATGCGCTTCATGCCAACTCCTGTTCTCTTCGTGTCATCTGCATGTACATCAGATTGGCTTTCCTTTTGTTCTTCCAGATCCTTCAGAAGACGATAGTGACGGCGACGGAGGAACCAAGCAAACATGGATACGAAAAGTGCTAGTACAATCATCGTTCCAATGAGCCCAGCGATAGATATGTCTTCAGCACCTCCTGCCACGGTTTGATCAGCGATAGAAAAGCTCAACTTCACTCCGTTTGACTCAATACGGCGTGCAAACGTTCCCATTGATCTCAAAGTGCTCGTTTCGTTGCCAAGCTGGTCGTGTAGGTGCTCAACAATGTCATTGAGCGATTTCTCTCCGACGCGAGACGCTGGCAGGATCTGGAAAAAGATCACAATACTACCACGCTCAAGCGCCGTGATTTCTATCCGTGACCGCGGGATCTGTAGCGCTGACGCCACCTCCATTGTGAACGCAAGTTCAAATGCTTCAATTGCAGTGGGTGAGAAAAGTACCTCATCGTAACTCATTTCAACCTCGTAACTCACGACCACGCGTTTCGAACCACATTCAATTCCATTGCACATATCTGTGGCTGGCGGCTTCGTATCGGTGCAAAAGTCATCCGAAAATGCTTTTTGGTTCGTTCGCATGTCATAGCACACTGCCTCACGAGATCGGCTTCCACCGCCACACCCACTATCACACTTACTCCACTCTGTTACTTTCCACACATACTGCGTCGCCTTTTCGTTGCTCTTGGCGCTGCAATCAGGGGGGTTGTAGCCTGGCCGACAAATGCATGCTGCATCCAACGGGTATTCGTCGATAGTAGAGTTGCTAAATTTCGTGTGGGGTACAACCAGTATCTGTCGTTGTCGAATACTAACTGGTCTGTCGTTGTGGTAATTCGGAAAGCATGTGCCGTGTCCTGAGCATGAGACTCTTTCGCACAGATCAGCAGGATGAAGCGGACTCACCGCCAACGATTTAGCAGACCACACTGAAAACCCATTCACATTATAAGCGCGCACCTTGAATGTGTATGAGTGGCCATTTAGCAAGGATTCCACGACTGCAGATGTCGGTACCAACTCGGCAGCAGGAATAAAAGTACTAGCGTTCGATCCAGTTTGATCCACCAAATTCACAGAAGACAACGTGACTCGCTGCGTCCCCACCAAAATATTTTCCTCTTCATCCAACCACCCCACTTCGTATGCCGTAATAGCATCGAATCCATCATCATCCGGTGCTTTCCAAGTCACTGTAGCATGGCGATCAAACCCCACTGCCTTTACAAGTGTCGGATTGGACGGAACACCATGCATTTCCTTCGCTGGCGCAGTCGACGAAAAAACCACCTGGTCTACCGACCCCGAGACATCTCGAGAGTTTGCAATACTTTCTAGCTGTGTCCTTGCTGTCGGTCTACTAGTAGGCTCAACATTCGTCCCCTCCATCGCCTTCAGCACCAGTAAAGGTTGCGTGGCGACAGGAGAGGCTATAAATGCCATTGTGTCGATGCTCTCGCTTGGCGTAGTCTCTTTGTCCACAACCACATCAGAAATTATAGTTTCTGAGTCGATAGGGAAGTGAATCTCTGCGTCAGAACTTGATTCTGCATGGAATTGAGTCACAGAGCCATTGACGACGGTCTGGAACTCGACTCCCGCGCTTCCGCTGCTGTTAGCACTTGGGCTGTGAGATGATACGGCAGCTACACTGCATAAGAAGGCAAAAGAGACGAAACTCCACAAGCCTGAGGTTTTGCTTAGATAAGCACGAGGCATTGGGCAGAAGAATGACAAGTGACAGAGCAGAGAGTTTTTCTACCAATCAGATGCACTATTATTGTTATTGATCTCTGATTGGCTCATCCACGAAGCCAAGTTGAAGTTGACTTGTCACGGGACGATAGCGCGCAATGCCACTCGTGTCACTTGGTTGTCATTTCCCTGCGCGGTATGTCCACCAAACACATACATGGCGTCATTATAAACCACAGCTCGATGCCAAGCGCGTGGAGTCAATGGGGTGTCACACTTGGCCAGCTTCCATGTCGGAATATCTTCGCCTGTGTCAAACAATTTTAGGGCAAGAGAGATTGAAATAAGTCACGAACGACGTACCCGAGCCAAGGTCCAGCACATATGCATCGCCTTTCAGACACCCCGTGTTGCCTCCGTACACAATTAATTGAGCGCCGATACTGGCACCTGAGTGTGTGTAGCGCGACGCGGGCCCCTGGCCTTGCGTCTCCACTTTTCGCCACAAGCAGTCGATGCGTTCACTTGATAAGTTCTCTGTATAATCGTGCCAGGGTCAGTCTTGAATGTCCACATGGCATTAGGCAAGAACTACGTACCAATCTCTAAAGCAAAAAGGTGACCGAGACGATATTTGCCATCATATCCGCCGAAAATGTACATGCGGTCTTTGATAACGCACACTGAATGCGTAGAGGTCGGTCCTGGGGTATCACCACTAGGATGTAGCTTCACCCACGTCGGATGTTTTGTATCTGCGTACATTCGTGATCAAAAGTTAGGAGTGCTGTTGTCATCAATCCTGTACATACATGCACTACGAACCAAATCGAAGCGCAAATGTATCGCTTAGTCGCTGAGGGTGGCCATAACCTCCATGCAAAATTGCCATGCCCTGCAGCACCGTCAACGAGTACCAGTATCGCATCGATGGAGGAGTTCCAGTCACTTCAAGCTTCTCCCACCTCCAATCCCCCGACTCTGTAACGTGAACACACGTCAAACGAAATGATCATCAGTGTGAAGCAACAACACTCATCAACATGCAGATCTAGACTACGTACTAAGGTCAAGTTTGTGAAGCTCCGTGAGGAATTTGCCATCGATAGTGCCACCGATCGTATATAAATCGTCTCTAATGACGAATATCTGGAGAAGGTTGCCTGGCGGCGGTGGCATACCGCATGTTGGCGGTTGAATCCAGGAAGGCGATGGTTTTGCTGCGAGATCTAAGATGTGCAGATCGTTCAGCCGGAGCTTGCCGACGATGCCGCCAACAACAATCAGGAGGCTCCCGTAGATCGCCAGTCCACAATCGTACCGCTGGTCTGGTGGTGTACCTTCGGCCTCCATCGTTTCCCATTCCATATGAGCGATTGCAAGCTCCTCCCGTTTAATTTTACGCGATCTGGCTTTCCTCTTACCTACTTGGCTGACGGAAGGTCGAGTAGTTTTGGGTGTCGTTTTAACAACTGCCTCTCTAGTTGATGTTGACGAGGGCTGCCCATGTGAACTGGCACTCAACTTTCTTAGCGACACTCGTGGATACCGCACTGGTCCTGGGACAAAATTACCGCTGAGAGATGTTCTTGCTGCCACTGGAGGTGACGGGCGTTCTGTATCAGAAGGCACCAAGTCATCAAGGTCGATGACGTCGTCCAAGTCACTGAGGTTGTCGAGTTGGAGATGTATATCATTAGGATTCGAGAGTAGATCGTGGTGACCCCTGTTGGTATCGAATCCTGTAGATATCGCCGTGCTCATAGTATTGTTGGTACTCGTGACGGTGCTGTAGTGCATTTGGTCTACTTGAACGATAGCGCTTTGAAACGGCGTTGACAACATACTCAGCGATGTGATCTGTCAGTAGGTCATGCAGAACATCACACAACTATTAGCAAACGTAGCAAGCGATTTAAAAATGCAATATCAAAGACGTACGGGCATATGGAGATCGTGTTCAGCAGTAGCGTACGAGAACCCCATCGTTCGCATCTCCGCTTCCGATGCAGCTGGAACTTCATTCTTGCCGGTTTTGAAGATCTGCTGTGCTTGACACAGTGGACAGTCACCCAATGACGAAAGTGACTGCTGCATGCAATACCAACACAACACGTGGCCGCAATCCTGACGGACGGGAAATTGCGTCACGCGGAGACAAATTGGACATGAGATGCCTTGTCCGCCCGTGCCAAGCTGCAGATGGAGATTGTAAGCTGTTTCTAGTCCGTCCCACGAGCCGTCGTCCACTGGGAAGTTTCCTGATGCAAAGAATTCTTCGTCTCCATTGACTTCCGCCGTCTTTTCTTCTCTTTCTTCGGTTGGGCGTCTCGCGTCTTGTTCTCGGCTCCTTCCTGCTGTTTCTCTATTTGGAAATGCACCTTCATCCCCCGTAGAGGGATGCGCTGTGTTCGCGCTCGCTAGATGCCTCATACAGAGCCAGCAGAAGGCCAACCGAGCCCCCGGCGCGGGAGAAACCAAGGGCCGTCTTGCCCTCGAGGCGCGTGCTGTGTAGACAGAACCTTGTTCTTGAGCTGTCTCTCGAGAAGTTTTTATTGGCTGAAATAGAGCACGCTAGACCGCCATTTGGACCAACCGGTTCCGGCATACAATCCCAAGTCAATAAGCCCGGTGTCTACCGGTTTTTGTAGGTTTTCAGTTCTTTTATGGGCACTGGACCCTTTCCTAGCGCGATTTGATTGGCTACTAATGACAACGAACACGGCATTTCTAAACATCAAACACGACATATCTAAGGACAAACACGCCGTTTCTAACTGGCTGAAATAGATTTTCCCGACATATACGGCGCTTCTCTTTCTATTACACCGCTGAGACGTGTCTTCCTGGAAGTCAACGATATTTTATTGCACCCGGCGTAACTTTCTCCAAGCAACTTTCTTAAGCCATGAACAACGAACTACCTACTGATTGCCGCATCGAGTGGCTATCGGCGGAAGAGATCAGGGCAAGACTGGCGAACAGTATTCACATGCGTGTTCTCCGATCGTCTGACAACTTATCAACAGCAGGCGGGGCTTACATGCTCCGTCTAGAAGAGCCGCCAGACACGATGTTGGAAGCGAAGGGTCTAGATGCTGCAAATCCCGCTTTTGATGACTCGACGATGGTGTACAAGTTC